>BLSH010045472.1:49069-59984 GCA_018402905.1 Glandirana rugosa | reverse complement strand
TTGTCTCATTTCTCCAAAAAGGACGTGCCAATATTCCAAAAATACTTATGAATGTGTACAGGTGTGCGGGGGGGCTGAGTGCATACAGGTATGCGGAGAAAGGCGGAGTACGTACAGATGTGAGGAGGGGGGCTGAGTGTGTACAGGTGTGCGGAGGGGGCTGAGTGTGAACAGGTGTACGGAGGGAGGCTAAGTGTGTACAGGTGTGTGCAGGGGGGCTAAGTGCGTAAAGGTGGGATGGCCAGTGTGCGGATTTCGTGGGAAGGCTTGTGGGCAGGCCCTGGGGAATGTTGGTGGTCAGGCTCTGGAGGGCCCAGCCCTAAAGCTGTTTAAGTGGCCCAAAAATTTCTGATGGCTGCACTGACTGCACCTCCACCCTCTACCTATAACTACATCTATTCATAAAAACCTTATAACCGTGCAGGAAAAACCTCTTTACTCTGTTTTTTTATACCAGCGGAACATTCAAAGACCTTTAAGCTTTGTGTAGAACTTCAGCCAAGACTTTGATTTTTTTGGGGAAACACAATTTTTTGTTCCTGGTGTCCCTCCCTCCCTCTGCATGCTCACACTCCAGAAAAATAAGATTCTTGCAGGACAACTTGAAACAAAATATAAAGACTTCTTTTCATACACGGATGATACATGATGGTGTGTTTAGTGTCTCTAAGTTGTGACACTGGGGTTTATTTACTAAAGCTGGAGACTGCAAAATCAGGCTCACTTCTGCATAGTAACCAATCAGCTTACAGGGTTTATTGCTGAAGCTTAATTGAACAAGCTGAGATTAGAAGCTGATTGAACAAGCTGAGATTAGAAGCTGATTGGTTTCTATGAAGAAGTGAACCTGACTTTGCTCTCTTCAGCTTTAATAAATAAACCCCACTGTCTTTCAGACAATACGAACAACACAAACAAAGCCTGCGACTATGCGTTTTGTAAATGAGCTGGAGGGGAGGAAAGTTCCACTCCTGAGGAAGTCCCCTAGTGATAAAACATGTTGGGCAGGTGTGTCTATGGAGTAGAGGGATTAGGCGACACAAGTTTTCCTTAAGAGCTCAAAACAAGTGCGTGAAAGGTATATTCTGTGCACATTTCTGGCACTGCAGGTGAAAGTGCTGCCCTTGCGAGATCTGTGAAGGTGCCAATGAATCGTTCATGGCATTTATTTTAGTATGCTTTGTGTAAAATGATGTTAAATATTCTTTTAGATTAAACTTTAGCAACTAGGCACTTATCCACAGCATACATACGATAAGTAGAGCAGTAGGCATACAAGGGTTGATTTACTAAACCTGGAGAGTGCAAAATCTGGTGCAGCTGTGCATGGTAGCCATGAGCCTCTAACTTCAATGTGTCCAATCAGGCAATGACAAATAAAACCTGGAGAGCTGCACCAGATTTTACGTTTTCCAGTTTTAGTAAATCAACCCCACTGTGCTTGCACTTAGTAAGTTGCCAGAGGCTTGCTTGTTAAAGCAGCTTTGCTTGTGGCCAATCACTGTGATCTGCTTAGAGGAATGCTGCCAGTGTGCCAACTCAGGCCAGATCAGTATGTTGATACATGCAGAGAAGTTACTTTTTCCTATCACTGGGTATAAACAGGAATTGTCTGGGATGACCCTAGACTCTCATTTCTCCACAGGAACCACCTGTCCCTAGGCTCAGCCTATCTTGCCATCACAAGCAAGCCTGTGTCCCTATCTACTTTCCTCAAAGTTCAGGGCCACCAAAATTACACATCAGTGGCTATGTCACAAATATGGCTGCTAAAAATTTGAGAGAACTCTGTGTTCAATCGGCCACAGCTCCCTTAGATAGTTCCATGACATGAGAACACACACATGCCAGACTTCCCTCTAGAAGACAGGACAAAAGGGAAATGCTTCTCTTGGACATGATTCCAATTAAGGAACTAAGGATGCGTGTGGACATTGGTAAAAAGTGAGAACTACACAAGAAATCTCACCAGACGTAAACAATGTGAGACTAACACCCTGTTACATGGGGTCAGTGATGTCATCGTGTACACGCTTTATTTTGGTAACAAGCGGACTGATCTGTTTATATTAGTGCTGCATTTTTCAATTGTTTTACTATGTGAATTAAAGCGGGTTTAAACTGTCTTGAGCATTCTTTTCACTGGATTATGACATTTAACCAAATGTATATAGCAGTGGGGGAGCTTGGTGCAGTATCATGGAGTGTGAAATTAAACAAATGCTTATTGACCTTTTTGAAATAAATGTCAATGCTGCCTGTTGAGTCTATACAAGTGGGGAGCACGCATGGAGGTGAAGCCTCAAGATTGGTAGAGGTTACTTGATTTGACTATATTTATTAATGAGAACTGAATTGTATAAGTTGAAGAACACACCTTTGTTTAACCAGTTTTTATTTTTTGTCATAATTATTTTTTTGTATATTTATTGCATTTTATACTGGTTTCTCCTTATACATAGGTATGAGTCAACCTAGCAAAGTTTGGTTCACAAAACTCAAAGAATCTGCTAAACCCAAACAATAGCACCGAACCCCATTGAGGTCTATAGAAGCTGAGATTTATTATTATTTTTTGCCATTTTTTAAGGTCAGTTCGAAAGCTTTTGTTTAAAAAAAGCAATGGGTAGCTGGGCACTGCCATAGAGGATATATACCACTGCCTTTTAATTTGGGTTAAAGTACAACAATAAAAATACACTTTGAAATAACATTCTTTGTGGTTGCCTTCAACTCACACATGAAAATGGGGAGCAGTAGTATGTGCCTTTATTTTTAGCATCCAGAGATCTCTCTTTTAGCAGTGGTAGCACTACCTCTGCTGTATCCAGTGGCGGCTGGTGTTTTTTTTTTGGGGGGGGGGGTCTCGCGGCCGGTCATTAGGTCATCCAGCCCTGAACTTACCCCATCTAGGTTGTGGGCGGGCAGCGCTCCTACAAGCGACGGGCATCTCCTTCTGCATCACAGCGGCTTCCACCATGCATTTTTTCCATTCTCCTCCTAGGCATCTGACAGGATCGCCTGTCCTTTCAGCCTCAGGACCCGCTTCCTGATTGGCCAGGAGGAGGATCAGTGTGACAATAGCAAATATTCATTCGCTATTGTTACACAACTGGGTGGGCTCGGAGCGCAGTGGTCTGTGCTGAGCCCGCCCTTTCTTGAAGCCTATTAGAGCCTCTGGCTCTAATCACATGCTTAAAAAAAACACCCCCCATTGAAATCCATGCGTCCGGAGCCCTGCAAGTAGATTAGGGGTCCGGATGCATGGATGGGGGGGCGGCACTCGTGCACCCCTAATGGACAGGCCACCACTGACTGTATCACAGATCCCTTCCAGCACATGTTAATAAACCAGGAGATCTGTCAAGTAGCGGCAGTAGCACTAATGCTTCCAGTTGACAGATCCTTACGGGCTTGTTGTTTAAACAAATGGGCAGAGGATCCTAGGTGACATCATTGACCAAATATGGCCATGACCATAATTGTTCAAAGATGTCATCCAGGATCCATGTCACTGTGTTCAAATTCCATCAGAGTCGGGGAGCTGTTATTTGCAAAAGGAGTAGCAGTGAAAGAGCATAGTTGTGGCAGAAGGTTATCCTTATTGGGTCACAGCGTAAGCCCTTGTACATCATGATTGATGAGGATCTACATCACTGGATAAGGTGTTTGATGTTGACTTTACATCATGGGCCATTTATTATTTTTTTGTTTTTTTGTTTTTTCAAGAGCCTTTTCAATGATGTGGGTGTTCAGTTACCATTTACCTTTATCTTGTTTGTGACTGAATAACAAGGGGTACTATGTACCCTGTACTCATCAATGTTGTGGTTCTGGGGACCCCCTTATTATAAAGGGACTTTCAGATGCTGATACAGTTTTGTAAGTCCCCCAAAGAATGCAACATCCTTTTTGGGGGACACACTGCAGAGAAGGGATCAAGGGATCCTTGCCCTCATCAACATGGAGACAAGGTGAAAAAGCTGGAGGGAGGTTGGGAAAATCAAGGGAGAGGGAAGTGAAGGGGGGAATGGGGATGGAAATGGGAAAGGAATGGAAGGAAAGCTCTGGGACTATGGCGGTGCAAAGATATATCAAAGTAATGCGGGAATAATCTATCCTATCTGTGGACGTTTTTGAGATACCATCACGCCTCTCTGCTTCCTACTACATACAGTTTGCCCCTCAAGGCTGGAAGCCTGAAATACCTGATAGGGGTCTACCCTAAGTGAGAGTAATGCCTTCCGACAGTCGGCAAAAGTTGAGGCAGTTTGTGGATGCGCATTGTCCCCCCTCTTGGTGTGGCGTCAGTTGGTTGGACACTTTGGGCCTTTGGCTTGGGAGCAGTTCTGGACAGTGGGAGATTTGTAAAACGCTCTGGTTTGTTATAGTCCCTGAAGAAGCCTCATCAGGCAAAACATGTTGGACGTCTATACAGACCCATGACCGTTATAACTACCAAGACCAACTACACTGTACAATGATATGTAAACTGACTGCTTCACTGTCTCTTGTTGTTTTTAATTGCTATTGAAGTACCATAGGTACTTTTTTATGTGAATATTGAATAAATTTGAATATTTTATTATTCCCGCATTACTTTGATATATCTTTGCACTGCCATAGTCCCAGTGCTTTCCTTCCATTCCTTTCCCATTTCCATCCCCATTCCCCCCTTCCCTCTCCCTTGATTTTCCCAACCTCACGCCAGCTTTTTCACCAGTTGTCTATCCAGGGATGAGGTGCTAACCATTATAGTGCCACCATACTTACCTACTCCAGCTCCATGGAGACAAGGTGTCTTGTGGGGGGGAGACTTTTCTCCCTCTCTTAAAAGATACTCTTTCACTGTTTAGGGCATGTGTCCTGCTATGGTTTGGGGGGGCAGACAAATGCTCACTGCCTTCCATTTTCTGGCCACCGGGACTGCATGAGTGATTCATTACTGTTTCTAATTACAAGAGGAAATCCACACAGTTTTTTTTTTTCTCACAAGGACAGTACATATTTTATAAACAATGTGTACGGTCACTTTTTAGAAAAAAAAATAGCAGGTGGTCCTTCTAAAAATTCATATTGCTATTTAAAAGAATTGTGTGTTTTTAATGCTGCCCTTTAAGCTGCATTAAAACCCCACTGAAAGGTATTTCAATTTTTTTTTACATTGGGATATGTCCTTCATGGCAGTGCCCAGTAATGCATGCTCCTTTTAACAAAAGCATGCAAATTGACCTTTAAAAAGGAAAAAAACGTTTCTGCTCCTATAGACTTTGATTGGGTTCGGGCACTATGTTCAGATGACAAGGTTTCTTTGATATAGTCATTGTTTTGCAATGATTCTTAACTGCAGAGCCTGAAAACTCCTTTTCTTGCCTTCCAGTAGTTTGTAACGTTTGTGAGGAGAACTGCTTTATTGGTGATAAGATTTACACCTTTGACAGGTAACGTGGGTTCATCCAAGGTGCAGAATCTAAGCAAGAGCTTGCTCCTTACCAGAGTACACCACAAAGAATAATGGCCCATTGAGCTACTTTGCTGCAAGCTATTACCAGGTTGTGGCCCTCAGGATTGTCCCCTCAAGGGGTTGCAGAAACAGAATGGCTATGATATAAAGACAGGGTATGAAACAGCAAGTTACAGTATGAGCAGAGTTCAGGGCAGTTGGCAAGCAAGAGAGTAGATGGAATCCAGGCAAAGGTTGAGGCAAGTGCTATAAAAGAGAATATCGGGGGTCAACAATGGGGGGCAGGAAACATGAGCAAATTTGGGCAGTCTGGATCATCAATAAGCAAACCAAAATCAATGCTAATGTAGTATACAGGGCAGCATGGTCTCAGACACCAGAAGGGAAGGCAGTGAAATATCCTCAAAGGCGTGTGAGCTAAACACTTAGGCTACTTTCACACTGAGGCGGTGGAGCATTAGCGGTAAATACCCACTAGTCACATTGGGGATTTGCCGCTGTTAGAGTGGCGCTACGGCTACGGGAGCGGTGCTGTCACGTACCTGGTGGGTGAGTCTGACTTATGCAGTAGGCAACCTCCCTTACTACCCTCACTCGGGAACCCCTGGTAGAGCAGACAGGTGGCTCGAGAGTGCAGGATGGCACGAGGGACGGTCTGGGTCACTGGTGTTGGTAAGGAGTCCGTTGGAGCGCTCGTGCAGCTGAAGCGTGGTCGTACAGGCTAGGTCGGCAACTGGCTGGTGGTGCGGTACAAGAGTTCAGGCAAGAGAGTGGTCAAGTTCAAGCAGAAAATAAAAAATGTGCTAAATAGTCCGCGCTATAGACCAAACCTACTGTGTTTCATAAACCAATCCTTATTGATACCCTCTCCAGAGTCCAAAGGTCAGCCTATGAATGGGGGCTAGTGCTATATAGGTATCCACCAGGGAATACCCCTTGAGAATCGAGAAACTAAATTAATGCTGCGCCACCCTATAAAATACTATACCAATCAACTTATAATACTGTGTCATATATCATAAAGTGACAAGTGCTTCAAACAAAACGAATTGATAAATACTGTGCAGATTATTTCAAATCCACTCTGTTGAGTGACAGATACTATACTGGATAAATCACATATAACAATCTAATAAAGTCCATAGACAAAAAGTGCTCAGTGCTCCAATTAAAGTGCTCAATATGCAATCCGTGGTGCTCAGTGACAGCCCCCTCTTGTGGCCCCACTCACCAGAAAACGTGGACCCCCAGCTTTTCAGTCTGGGGGTCACAACAGGCTTGTTCCTGGTGATGTTCTGATGGAGATGTAAATATTAAGAACTGTTCCTATTAGGCTGTAAGGCTTCACGCGCGCACGGGAACACGCGTGTGAACGCGCATAGGCACGCGCACAAGAGCAAAATAGCGCTAACAAGTCTTTACTCCTCCTCTCCATCCACAAGAACCGGTTCAGGTGGAGCCGTGTTTCTTCCTGGAAACTGATCCTTGGTTATGGGTTTGAGCAGGGTGACATGGAATACTGGGTATACTCGAAGCAAAGATGGGAGGTCCAGCTCATATGCCACTCTATTGACCTTTCTTTTTATTGGGAAGGGCCCCATGCATTTAGGTCCTAGTTTCCTTGAGGGGCAAGAGAGTTTTAGATTCTTGGTGGAGAGCCAGACTTGGTCGCCTGGCTGCAGGTCTAGCTCTCCCCGCCTCCTTCTATCAAAAGTCCGTTTGTTGTGCTCCTGTGTCCAGGACATGGTTTCCTGGAGGAGCTTGTTATTCTCTTCGAGAAAACTGGTGATATTCTGTACAGCAGGTACGGTACTTTCAAGTACCACGTTGGAAAGGAGGGAGGGGTGGTAGCCGAGGTTCGCCCAGAATGGTGACTGGTTGGTGGCAGAATGAACCGAATTATTGTAAGCGAACTCGGCTACCGGCAGCAGGGAGACCCAATCGTCCTGGGCAAGCGATGAAAAGCAGCACAGATACTGCTCCAGGGTCTGGTTTGTTCTTTCTGTCTGGTTGTTGGTTTGAGGATGGTAGGCGGAAGAAAAGGCCAAGTCAATTCCCAAAGTTGAACACAGCACCTTCCAGACCCTGGACGTAAATTCTACCACTCGATCCGACACAATGTTGGTAGGTAGGCCATGGAGGTGGATAATTTCCTTAATGAAAACTTTGACCGTCTAGATTGCAGAGGGTGTGCCCTTCATGGGAATAAAATGTGCCATCTTTGTGAGGCAGTCGACCACTACAAAGATGGTCATGCTCCCTTCAGAAGGAGGTAATTCCACGATGAAATCCATGGAGAGTGGCGACCATGGGCGTTCAGGGATATCAAGTGGGTTCAGAAGCCCCCAAGACTTGTCTCTGTTGACCTTGTTACGAGCACAGGTGGGGCAGGCTTTCATGTATTCCCTACAGTCCTTGTCAGGTGATGGCCACCAGAACGACCTGGAAAGTAGGTCTGCAGTCTTGCGACCACCAAAATGTCCTGCCAGCTTGTAGTTGTGACATTGTTCCATTGTTCCATGGAGAGTGGCGACCATGGGCGTTCAGGGATATCAAGTGGGTTCAGAAGCCCCCAAGACTTGGCTCTGTTGACCTTGTTACGAGCACAGGTGGGGCAGGCTTTCATGTATTCCCTACAGTCCTTGTCAGGTGATGGCCACCAGAAAGACCTGGAGAGTAGGTCTGCGGTCTTGCGACCACCGAAATGTCCTGCCAGCTTGTAGTTGTGACATTGTTCCAGCACTTCCAGACACTGCTCCTCAGGAACGAAGATCTTCATACTGAACCACCACAGCCCGTCTTGAAGAGTCAGGCTGGGGTCCAGTAAGGTGGGGGACCCAGCAACAGATCACCTGATCTGAGATAAGAGATCCTCTTGGATCAACAGGATGCAGCTGGAAGCGTGAGAAAAAGAGAGCCCATCTGGCCTGACGGGGCTTGAGTCTCTTGGCGGTGTGTAAGTACTCTAGGTTTTTGTGTTCGGTAAAAACTAGGACTGGGTGCAAGGCTCCTTCCAGCAGATACCTCCATTCCTATAGAGCAGACTTAATTGCAAGAAGTTCCCTATCCCCCACATCATAGTTCCTTTCCGGGGGGGTGACAACTTCTGGGAAAAAAAGGCAATTGGGTGCAGTTCGGCCTTTGGCCCCTGTCTTTGAGAGAGGACTGCTCCTACTGCCGTTTCAGAGGCATCTACCTCTAGTATGTAGGGTAGTGACCCCCCACAAGGGGTTAAAATGGGGTTAAAAGTGCCCGCTCTCTGCGCTTCCGAGAAGGTGTGCAGCCACTTCAGAAGCAATGCCCCATTATTTTCAATGGGCAGGGGCAGGGGAGGAGTGGTATATTACCGCTCACTGCACCGCTCCAAAGATGCTGCTTGCAGGACTTTTTGTAATGTCCTGCAAGCGCACCGTCCCAGTGTGAAAGCACTCAGGGCTTTCACATTGGGGTGTATTTTTGAGGCGCTTTACAAACGCTATTTTTAGCTAAATAGCGTCTGTAAAGCGCCTCAGGTGTGAAAGGAGCCTAATGCACGCATGCCAACACACAACTGCTTACACTTACCTAGGCAACTGGCCATAGTGTGACATTCTACAAATGGACAGGTTGGATCATTCCCCTGCCTGTACAACTATAGGACATGGAGGTACTGTAAGTAAGTCAAAAGGGATATTGAGTGAGTGGAGAGCCCAAGTTATGAGCACCGCGTCCAGACGAATATATCTAGGAAGCGAAGGAAAAGGGAAAAGAAACCTCAAAGCGAGGGTCCCAAGGACTTTAAAGGTGCTCCGTATTAATATTTCAACAAACACAATATTGTAAAGTAAAAAATCTAAAACCACTTTATTTAATTACATACATCAATAAAATGAGATATGTTTCTTAAGACGGAAACACATATGCATCAATTCCAATAAGTAATACATATATGGTGTGAAATCATAAAGTGAATCCAAGTGGATCCTACTTAAGGTCAGCTTGAACCCCGCTCGACATGTTTCGCCCTTGGGGGCTTCATCAGGAGACTCAGAGGGGCTGACTGCGATATAAAGAATAATTGTCATTTAACATAACACTGAAAAGTTTACATGTATTTAACCAATATGATAACATGGAAGATAGATTGGTATACATTTGATATTGCAGAACAATAAGACTTTCTGAAACCTCATGTTAGGTACTAACCTCTACAAATATCCATTGTTAATGACAACAAAAGCTATGCAGATGTAAGTATTATTTCTTTAGCAATGTTATAGATATATGAATCTCTCTTTATATGGCAATTTAAACAATATTAACAATTTAAACGATCCTTGCGTACAAATATATGTATCAATAGATGTCTTACCATTAGCTCATATATCAAGCATCTATGGATCAGTATTGGAAACAACTGTCAGTCATATTTCTTGGAACCATAGAACCGGAGAAACTGGTTAAAAATTCCTGTTGAAAAGCTGCCTGTATCCAATAATAAAATGAATTGTATAACTAAAAAATATATATATGAAAATATGTATAGAGCAAGTAAGTAAAAGCCAAGTATAGATATACATATTTTACTTACTATACATAACCAAAAAGGAGACCAAAGTTTGTCCAGGATGGTGAGAGAAATAGACTCCCTATTCCAAAGTGGTATGAAGTTCAGTCCCTTTTAACGATTGGAAACTGGTAATCCAACTAGGTTGAACATAGTTCCCAAGGGCACATACAAAGGCACCCACATCCACCAAAGATTAGCTCTTACGGTATTGATAACCAGGGGTTTTTTTGATAAGGGTCCACCGTTCTGTCAAATAAGAAAGATGAACCACATAAATAACCCAGACAGAGCCTTAAGCTCATTAGTAAAAGGAGAGAGAAGGGAGAGACAGAAAGGCCAGCTTAATGTGAAATTTACCTGAACCGCCTAGTAGACTGGTTCAATTTGATGGAGAGTCCACGACGGGAAAACCGGAGACCACTCAGTCCTGTTTCCCCAAAGTCTATGCCAGAGGGAATGGCGGCTGATAGCAGCCGCTTTATCCCCAGTTCCGCCCCGCCGGCGTCTGACGTCATCGGCGGGACGCGGACCTATAGGAAACATCTACTTCCGCTCCATGCGGTCGGATCCTAAAGAGGGATGTGACGCAGGGCAAAGGACCTCTCACATCCTGTGGGAAGGCCCAAGCCTAGCACGGCCCAACCCTCAAAGCTAGAACGCCCAATGGTCAAAAAACCATGGGCTATCTGCTTCAATCCTTAACTGGGCTGATACTAGATGAGACCAAAAACGGGCTCCTGGGGATATGCATTGGTCTCTTTGCAATCCCTACAGGTGCCCATGCTGTCCGTATGGTTCCATTTGAACCGTACAATACGCGTAACCTAGAAGAGACATTTAACCTTTGTTACAGTCAGTTTACCTTGGTATGCCTGTCGTACCCGTGGACATCCCTAACGTTT
>BLSH010045472.1:26990-47754 GCA_018402905.1 Glandirana rugosa | reverse complement strand
ATTAATGAGAACTGAATTGTATAAGTTGAAGAACACACCTTTGTTTAACCAGTTTTTATTTTTTGTCATAATTATTTTTTTGTATATTTATTGCATTTTATACTGGTTTCTCCTTATACGTAGGTATGAGTCAACCTAGCAAAGTTTGGTTCACAAAACTCAAAGAATCTGCTAAACCCAAACAATAGCACCGAACCTCATTGAGGTCTATAGAAGCTGAAATTTATTATTATTTTTTGCCATTTTTTAAGGTCAGTTCGAAAGCTTTTGTTTAAAAAAAGCAATGGGTAGCTGGGCACTGCCATAGAGGATATATACCACTGCCTTTTAATTTGGGTTAAAGTACAACAATAAAAATACACTTTGAAATAACATTCTTTGTGGTTGCCTTCAACTCACACATGAAAATGTGGAGCAGTAGTATGTACCTTTATTTTTAGCAGCCAGAGATCTCTCTTTTAGCAGTGGTAGCACTACCTCTGCTGTATACAGTGGCAGCTGGTGTTTTTTTTTTGGGGGGGGGGGGTCTCGCGGCCGGTCATTAGGTTATCCAGCCCTGCACTTACCCCATCTAGGTTGCGGGCGGGCAGCGCTCCTACGAGCGATGGGCATCTCCTTCTGCATTACAGCGGCTTCCACCATGCATCTTTTCCATTCTCCTCCTAGGCATCTGACAGGATCGCCTGTCCTTTCAGCCTCAGGACCCGCTTCCTGATTGGCCGGGAGGAGGATCAGTATGACAATAGCAAATATTCATTCACTATTGTTACACAACTGGGTGCGCTCGGAGCGCAGTGGTCTGTGCTGAGCCCGCCCTTTCTTGAAGCCTATTAGAGCCTCTGGCTCTAATCACATGCTTAAAAAAAACACCCCCCATTGAAATCCATGCGTCCGGCGCCCTGCAAGTAGATCTGGGGGCCGGACGCATGGATGGGGCGGGGCGGCACTCATGCACCTCTAATGGACAGGCCACCACTGACTGTATCACAGATCCCTTCCAGCACATGTTAATAAACCAGGTGATCTGTCAAGTAGCGGCAGTAGCACTAATGCTTCCAGTTGACAGATCCTTACGGGCTTGTTTTTTAAACAAATGGGCAGAGGATCCTAGGTGACATCATTGACCAAATATGGCCATGACCATAATTGTTCAAAGATGTCATCCAGGATCCCTGTCACTGTGTTCAAATTCCATCAGAGTCAGGGAGCTGTTATTTGCAAAAGGAGTAGCAGTGAAAGAGCATAGTTGTGGCAGAAGGTTATCCTTAGTGGGTCACAGCGTAAGCCCTTGTACATCATGATTGATGAGGATCTACATCACTGGATAAGGTGTTTGATGTTGAATTTACATCATGGGCCATTTATTATTTTTTGTTTTTTCAAGAGCCTTTTCAATGATGTGGGTGTTCAGTTATCATTTACCTTTATCTTGTTTGTGACTGAATAACAAGGGGTACTATGTACCCTGTACTCATCAATGTTGGGGGCTGATATCTGGGGGTCCCCTTATTATAAAGGGACTTTCAGATGCTGATACAGTTTTGTAAGTCCCCCAAAGAATGCAATATCCTTTTTGGGGGACACACTGCAGAGAAGGGATCAAGGGATCCTTGCCCCCATCAATATGGAGACAAGGTGAAAAAGCTGGAGGGAGGTTGGGAAAATCAAGGAAGAGGTAAGTGAAGGGGGGAATGGAGATGGAAATGGGAAAGGAATGGAAGGAAAGCACTGGGACTATGGCGGTGCAAAGATATATCAAAGTAATGCGGGAATAATAAAATATTCAAATTTATTCAATATTCACATAAAAAAGTACCTATGGTACTTCAATAGCAATTAAAAACAACAAGAGACAGTGAAGCAGTCAGTTTACATATCATTGTACAGTGTAGTTGGTCTTGGTAGTTATAACGGTCATGGGTCTGTATAGACGTCCAACATGTTTCGCCTGATGAGGCTTCTTCAGGGACTATAACAAACCAGAGCGTTTTACAAATCTCCCACTGTCCAGAACTGCGCCCAAGCCAAAGGCCCAAAGTGTCCAACCAACTGACGCCACACCAAGAGGGGGGACAATGCGCATCCACAAACTGCCTCAACTTTTGCTGATTGTTGGAAGGCGTTACTCTCACTTAGGGTAGACCCCTATCAGGTATTTCAGGCTTCCAGCCTTGAGGGGCAAACTGTATGTAGTAGGTAGCAGAGAGGCGTGATGGTATCTCAAAAACGTCCTATCTGTCATATATCATAAAGTGACAAGTGCTTCAAACAAAACAAATTGATAAATACTGTGCAGATTATTTCAAATCCACTCTGTTGAGTGACAGATACTATACTGGATAAATCACATATAACAATCTAATAAAGTCCATAGACAAAAAGTGCTCAGTGCTCCAATTAAAGTGCTCAATATGCAATCCGTGGTGCTCAGTGACAGCCCCCTCTTGTGGCCCCACTCACCAGAAAATGTGGACCCCCAGCTTTTCAGTCTGGGGGTCACAACAGGCTTGTTCCTGGTGATGGTCTGATGGAGATGGCAATATTAAGAACCGTTCCTATTAGGCTGTAAGGCTTCACTTCTCCACATGTATTTCTCAAAAGAAAAAAGCAAACTCCATAGTGAAGCACTGTTGGGAATGTTTATTATTCGCAATTAAAATCTTACAGGACATCTGATAAACTCCCGCTTTGAACTAAATCTTGTGTATAGTAGTGTGCGGCATCTGGCTCCGGCGTGCGTTCCACCACGGGCGGACGTGACATCATTGAGTACGGAAGACCGGAAATGACGTCAACGCGTTTCGCTCTCCAAAAACGAGCATCATCACGGACAACTCCTCCAGTACACCGCCTCCAATTTGACGTCTGGGGGGTCACCACCCCCTACCAGCCGCACCAATCAAATTATAACCATGTTCCCATGGAGACTGAGCTCAAACTCATGTACCAGCCCTGCACACTCACGACGTAAATGGGTGTCCCCCAGTGGTGGATTACAATTATTGCACGCCTTTGTGGATGGCCGCATATATAGGAAATAAATAATACAACGGAAGCCCTTCTATAAAGTTGTGCAATACAAACTAACAAATATGCCATAATGTAAAAAACTTATAAATATTTAATCATAATAAAAATAAATATAAAAATAAAAATAAAATATTAAAAATAGATTTGAAAAAATATAAAAATAAAAATTCCTAATAATTATTAAAAAAGTTAATATAAAAATGAAAATACAATTCAGAAATATGTGTAGGAACTTTATAAACAATTTATCTCACACATATTTTGTTCCCATATTCACGGGATAAATGGACAAGAGGGGGGGTTGATATAATTGTCTCATATGCCCAGACTACACAATGCACAAATATAAAGACCCATATTAAATGGACTACCTTTTAAATAAAATCAAGAGATCAAAAAACTACCAATTGGATAAAAAACTATTGATGTCTAATTCTATGTTGAGTCCCAGTGGGTCCATAGTGCCCAGTCTCTGGATCCACTGGGTCTCATTTTGAGAGGTAGCCCTGGTGAGGTTCGTTCCCCTCCAGTGCTTCTCAACCCTATCTATCCCACAGAATGAAAGTTTATTAGGGTCCCTATCGTGAAAAAGCCTAAAATGATTAGATAAGCTGTGATGTCTATAGCCCTTCCTTATATTGTTGACGTGTTTTCTCAGCCTTACTCGTAATTTTCGAGTGGTCCGCCCCACGTATTGGAGGACACAAGTACACGTCAACAAATAAGTGACATGGCTGGTGAAACATGTAATAAATGTATTAATTTTATATGTTTTCCCCTCTGTTTTTGACGCAAATGTGGTGGTTTTGCGTTTTCTAGTTGCCGATGTTTTGCATATGGTGCACCTCCCACAGCTGAAGAAACCCACCACATCCAAAAAGGTGCTGATTTTCTTAGGGGGGTCCACCACATTATGTGCTAATTTCACCCGTAGGGATGGCGGTCTGGTATAGATAAACCGGGGCCTTTTGGGGAGGATCTTCCGGAGATCATTATCCCTAAGTAGCATATGCCAATGATGTCTTATAATCCCCTCAAGTTGTTTGTATTCCTTGGTGTATTTAGTCATAAAAGCTACTCCATAGTCTCCCTCTTTGTTTATCTCAGGCTGAAAGAGATCTTCCCTGTTTCGATCACTGATCTGATCTTTTAACCTTAAGAGATTATTCCTTTCATACCCTTTTTCCACGAATCTATCAACGATGGTACTAGCCTGCTCCTCAAAGTCACTAATGGAATCACAATTCTGCCTGATTCTGAGCAATTGACCCCTGGGGATGTTGCTTAACCACTTAGGGTGGTGGCAACTCCCCAGGGCTATATAGCCATTGCGGTCAACCTCCTTGAAAAAAGTACGGGTATTCAACTGATTATCATTTTACATAGAAACATAGAAACATAGAAAGATGGCAGAAAAAGACTGAGTAGTCCATCTAGTCTGCCCCTTTTTATTTATTTATTTTTATTTATTTAGTTATTTTTTACATTAAAATTGTTGTCTGACTATAGATTTATGTTTATCCCAAGCATGTTTGAAGCCGTTTACTGTTGACGGTCTCACAACCTCTGTTGGTAGTTTATTCCAATCATCAACCACCCTTTCATTTTTTTTAAATATTTAGATCCAAGAAATTAATGGATTCGTTGTTGATGACCTCGGAGAAGGAGATACCATAACGGTTCTTTCCCATCTTCCCGATGAAATTAACCAACGAATCCCTAGACCCCTCCCAGATGATCAGGATGTCATCAATAAACCTTTTATATAGTTTCAATTGGGGGGTGGATCTTCCAAAAATGGCATCTTTTTCCCACCAGCTCATGAAGATGTTGGCCACCGAGGGGGCGTACCTAGCCCCCATGGCCACCCCTTTCTTCTGTCTGAAAAATTTCTTATTGTGCCAGAAATAATTCTGGCTCATTGCTCGTTCCAATAGTAACACCAAAAATTCTATCTGCTCATTTTTCAAATTCCTGCTATCAAGTGCCCACCTGACAGCACTTAAAGCATGGCCTTGTTGGATATTAGTATAGAGTGAATTAACATCCACCCTTGCTAACAAATAATCTTCCTCTATTTTTATAGTTTTTAAAATTCCAATGAAATCCTTACTATCCTTAAGGTAAGAGGGGTATTTCATCGTTAGTGGTTGAAGAAAGGAGTCTATATATTCTCCAGATCTGGAGAACAATGACTCCACCCCACTAATGATTGGTCTCCCTGGTGGTTTCTGGGGGTTTTTATGCATTTTAGGAAGCTGGTAAATCACCAGTATTTTTGGTGCATCTGGAACAATATACCAAGCTTCTCTTTTATTGAGAATACCAGCTTTTTGTGCCCCCTTAATTCATTTAGTAAGTTGTTTTTTATATGCAACAGTGGGATCACTTTTAAGTTCCTCATAAGTTTCTTTGTCCTCCACCAATCTATTAAGTTCATCTAGATAGTCTTTTTTATTTAAAATTACCAAACCACCCCCCTTGTCTGCAGCTCTGATGACCACCTCCTTCCTTTTCTCTAGTTCAGATATACCCTTTTCAATATCCTTTCTCCGTCTACTGGGCTTAATTGTCATATCCCTTAAGTCTTGCTCAACCAGTTGCTTAAAACTCTCAACCAAATGGTTCTGGGCCACCTTTGGATTGAAAATTTAGTTATTTCTCAACTTGGTATGTTGAAAAGTGGTAACCGGGTCCTCCATGGATCCCTTGCCTTTCAGAAAAAAACTTTTTAATATTAATCTTTCTAATAAATTTTTGTAAATCAATGAATGCATCAAATTTATTCAAGTGTACATCTGGGGCATATTTTAAACCTAAAGATAATACTTTTAACTCTGACTTCGTAAAAAAAGCTTCACTTAAATTAAAAATTCCATTAGTTAAGTCTCCCTCTTTCTTTTTCCTTTTCCCCCCTCTGCATCCTCAGGTTCTTTTCCTTTTGGGTCCAATGTTCCCTGGGGGATGTTGGGCGACCCCCCCTGGTACCAAGGCTTCCATTGCTCCCATCCTTTGGGGCGTGGATAATTCCCACATCCTCTGCACTGGGGGAGGCCCCTTCCTCTCCTGGGTGGGCCCCCAAATCCCCTCTTTTGAAAATCCCATTGGTGGTTGGGGTGGCTTGAATATCCTCCCCTTCCCCCCTGTGGATAATGGGGTACCATATAGGTTCTGGATGGACTCTCATATTGATCATAATTTCCCCATTGGTCATGATAGGGATAAGGATTCATTTGCTAGTAATAAGAGTCCTGTTCCAAAGGCTCAAATCTATTATGGACTGGCAATGAAAAATGGGGTGGCCCCCGGCCCCCTCCCCTTTTTCCTTGGTTCAATCTTCCCCTCCCAGCAAATTGTCCACTCGGAGTACATTTAACTAGTTTAGGAGTTTCCAATCTAGGTGTGACAGGCTTAACCTCCATATTTTCTATTTCCTCTGTTGGAGGAGCCACATCATGCTCCATGTTTGTTTGCCATTTATAAACCTTTTTATTTTGATAATCATTAGTATCCCTCAAATATTTTTTCATTTTTTTTCTTTTGAACATCTTTATCAAGTTTCCTACAAACTCCTGTAATTGCTTCATCCTCTCCTTATATTCCTCTGTATCAGCTAGAGGTTCAATCTTGGCCTTGATATCATTAATAACACTGCCAAGATTTTTTAATTTTTGTTCTTTTCTAGAGATTAGCAATTTCATTAGCTTAACTTCTGCGCGATTAAAAAACAAACCATTCCAACTCAAAATTGGAACCTTCTACACCATCATTGGGGGCCAAATGCCACCGTAATCTCCTTTGTGTAATGCCATCCTTTACATATTTAGATCCCACCACCCCCTAATCTGCTTATCCAGGGCATTCTTAAGTTGTTTAAAGTCCTGGTTAAGGTCAGAGTGGCTCATGGGTTGTGAGAAAAACTCATCTACATCAATGTGTCTATTGTTGATAAAAGTAAAAATTTCCATAGCTACAGACTCAACTATAATTCCAAGTGAAAATAAAAAATGTGCTAAATAGTCCGTGCTATAGACCAAACATACTGTGTTTCATAAACCAATCCTTATTGATACCCTCCCCAGAGCCCAAAGGTCGGCCTATGAATGGGGGCTGCTGCTATATAGGTATCGACCAGGGAATACCCCTTGAGAATCGTGAAACTAAATGAATTCTTTTTTCCTGGTGATGGTCTGATGGAGATGGCAATTTTAAGAACCGTTCCTATTAGGCTGTAAGGCTTCACTTCTCCACATGTATTTCTCAAAAGAATAAAGCAAACTCCATAGTGAAGCACCGGTGGGAATGTTTATTATGCGCAATTAAAATCTTACTTACAGGAAATCTGATAAACTCCCGCTTTGAAATAAATCTTGTGTATAGTAGTGTGCGGCGTCTGGCTCCGGCATGCGTTCCAACACGGGTGGACGTGACGTCAGTGAGTATGGAAGACCGGAAATGACGTCAACGCGCTTCGCTCTCCAAAAGCGAGTGTCATCACGGACAACTCCTCCAGTACACCGTCTCCAATTTGACGTCCGGGGAGTCACCACCCCCTACCAGCCGCACCAATCAAATTATAACCATGTTCCCATGGAGACTGAGCTCAAACTCATGTACCAGCCCTGCGCACTCACGACATAAATGGGTGTCCCCCAGTGGTGGATTACAATTATTGCACGCCTTAGTGGATGGCCGCATATATAGGAAATAAATAATACAACGGGAGCCCTTCTATAAAGTTGTGCAATACAAACTAACATATATGCCATAATGTAAAAAACGTATAAATATTTAATCATAATAAAAATAAATATAAAAATAAAATATTATAGATTTTAAAAAATATAAAAATAAAAATGAAATTATGGAATATAAATACAGAAAAAATATATAAAATAACAATTCCTAATAATTATTAAAAAAGTTAATATAAAAATGAAACTACAATTCAGAAATATGTGTAAGAACTGTATAAACAATTTATCTCACACATATTTTGTTCCCATATTTAAGGGATAAATGGATAAGAGGGGGGGTTTGATATAATTGTCTCGTATGCCCAGGCTACACAATGTACAAATATAAAGACCCATATTAAATGGGTTACCTTTTAAATTAAATCAAGAGATCGAAAAACTACCAATTGGATAAAAAACTGTTGATGTCTAAATCTATGTTGAATCCCAGTGGGTCCATAGTGCCCAGTCTCTGGATCCACTGGGTCTCATTTTGAGAGATAGCCCTGGTGATGTTTGTTCTCCTCCAGTGCTTCTCAACCCTATCTATCCCACAGAATGAAAGTTTACTAGGGTCCCTATCGTGAAAAAGCCTAAAATGATTAGATAAGCTGTGATGTCTATAGCCCTTCCTTATATTGTTGACGTGTTCTCTCAGCCTTACTCGTAATTTTCGAGTGGTCCGCCCCACATATTGGAGGCCACAAGTGCACGTCAACAAATAAGTGACGTGGCTGGTGTCACATGTAATAAATGTATTCATTTTATATGTTTTCCCCTCTGTTTTTGACTCAAATGTGGTGGTTTTGCGTTTTCTAGTTGCTGAGGTTTTGCATAAGGTGCACCTCCCACAGCTGAAGAAACCCACCGCATCCAAAAAGGTGCAGGTTTTCTTAGGGGGGTCCACCACATTATGTGCTAATTTCACCCGTAGGGATGGTGGTCTGGTATAGATAAACCGGGGCCTTTTGGGGAGGATCTTCCGGAGATCATTATCCCTAAGTAGCATATGCCAATGATGTCTTATAATCCCCTCAAGTTGTTTGTATTCCTTGGTGTATTTAGTCATAAAAGCTACTCCATAGTCTCCCTCTTTGTTTATCTTAGGCTGAAAGAGATCTTCCCTGTTTCGATCCCTGATCTGATCTTTTAACCTTAAGAGATTATTCCTTTCATACCCTTTTTCCATGAATCTATCAACGATGGTACTAGCCTGCTTCTCAATGTCACTAATGGAATCACAATTCTGCCTGATTCTGGGCATAAGAGACAATTATATCAAACCCCTCCCCCTTGTCCATTTATCCCTTGAATATGGGAACAAAATATGTGTGAGATAAATTGTTTATACAGTTCTTACACATATTTCTGAATTGTATTTTCATTTTTATATTAACTTTTTTTAATAATTATTAGGAATTTTTATTTTATATATTTTTTCTGTATTGATATTCCATAATTTCATTTTTATTTTTATATTTTTTCAAATCTATTTTTAATATTTTATTTTTATTTTTATATTTATTTTTATTATGATTAAATATTTATACGTTTTTTACATTATGGCATATTTGTTAGTTTGTATTGCACAACTTTATAGAAGGTCTCCCATTGTATTATTTATTTCCTATATATGCTGCCATCCACAAAGGCGTGCAGTAATTGTAATCCACCACTGGGGGACACCCATTCACGTCGTGAGTGTGCAGGGCTGGTACATGAGTTTAAGCTCAGTCTCCATGGGAACGTGGTTATAAGTTGATTGGTGCGGCTGGTAGGGGGTGGTGACCCCCCGGACGTCAAATTGGAGGTGGTGTACTGGAGGAGTTGTCCGTGATGACGCTAGTTTTTGGAGAGCGAAACGCGTTGATGTAATTTCTGGTCTTCCATACTCACTGACGTCACGTCCGCCCGTGGTGGAACGCACGCCGGAGCCAGACGCCACACACTACTATACACAAGATTTATTTCAAAGTGGGAGTTTATCAGATTTCCTGTAGGTAAGATTTTAATTGCGCATAACAAACATTCCCAACGGTGCTTCACTATGGAGTTTGCTTTTTTCTTTTGAGAAATACATGTGGAGAAGTGAAGCCTTACAGCCTAATAGGAACGGTTCTTAATATTGCCATCTCCATCAGACCATCACCAGGAACAAGCCTGTTGTGACCCCCAGACTGAAAAGCTGGGGGTCCACGTTTTCTGGTAAGTGGAGCCGCAAGAGGTGGCTGTCACTGAGCACCACGGATTGCATATTGAGCACTTTAATTGGAGCACCAAGCACTTTTTGTCTATGGACTTTATTAGATTGTTATATGTGATTTATCCAGTATAGTATCTGTCACTCAACAGAGTGGATTTGAAATAATCTGCACAGTATTTATCAATTTGTTTTGTTTGAAGCACTTGTCACTTTATGATATATGACACAGTATTATAAGTTGATTGGTATAGTATTTTATAGGGTGGCGCAGCATTAATTTAGTTTCTCAAGTTCAAGCAGAGTTTGTTAACAGGCTGGCAGCAAGGGTACAGAGGGATCAGGCAATCGGATGGTTGTAGGCAAGCCAGGGGTCAGTTGAGGCGGAGATCAGACAAGGTCAGGACAAGCCGGAACACAGGAAACAGATAACAGGATACGGGTCTCTCAGGAAACAGGTCACACACTGTAGATCAGACAGCACTTGCTGCAGGGTGCACACAGCATAAATAGATCAGTTTGGTGCCGTTTCCGGGGCGTGCACACGCACGGGAACACGCGTGTGAACGCGCATAGGCACGCGCACAAGAGCAAAATAGCGCTAACAAGTCCTTACACGGGTAAAGATGGCCTCGAATTTGTACTCCTCCTCTCCATCCACAAGAACCGGTTCAGGTGGAGCCATGTTTCTTCCTGGAAACTGATCCTTGGTTACGCATTTGAGCAGGGTGACATGGAATAATGGGTGTACTCGAAGCGAAGATGGGAGGTCCAGCTCATATGCCACTCTATTGACCTTTCTTTTTATTGGGAAGGGCCCCATGCATTTAGGTCCTAGTTTCCTTGAGGGGCAAGAGAGTTTTAGATTCTTGGTGGAGAGCCAGACTTGGTCGCCTGGCTGCAGGTCCAGCTCCCCTCGCCTCCTTCTATCAAAAGTCTGTTTGTTGTGCTCCTGTGTCCAGGACAGGGTTTCCTGGAGGAGTTTGTTATTCTCTTCGAGAAAACTGGTGATATCCTGCACAGCAGGTACGGTACTTTCAGGTACCACGTTGGAAAGGAGGGAGGGGTGGTAGCCGAGGTTCGCCCAGAATGGTGACTGGTTGGTGGCAGAATGAACCGAATTATTGTAAGCCAACTCGGCTACTGGCAGCAGGGAGACCCAATCGTCCTGGGCAAGCGATGAATAGCAGCGCAGATACTGCTCCAGGGTCTGGTTCGTTCTTTCTGTCTGGCTGTTGGTTTGAGGATGGTAGGCGGAAGAAAAGGCCAAGTCAATTCCCAAAGTTGAACACAGCGCCTTCCAGACCCTGGACATAAATTGTACCACTCGATCCGACACAATGTTGGTAGGTAGGCCATGGAGGTGGATAATTTCCTTAATGAAAACTTTGGCCGTCTAGATTGCAGAGGGTGTGCCCTTCATGGGAATAAAATGTGCCATCTTTGTGAGGCAGTCGACCACTACAAAGATGGTCGTGCTCCCTTCAGAAGGAGGTAATTCCACAATGAAATACATGGAGAGTTGCGACCATGGGCGTTCAGGGATATCAAGTGGGTTCAGAAGCCCCCAAGCCTTGGCTCTGTTGACCTTGTTACGAGCACAGGTGGGGCAGGCTTTCATGTATTCCCTACAGTCCTTGTCAGGTGATGGCCACCAGAACGACCAGGAGAGTAGGTCTGCAGTCTTGCGACCACCAAAATGTCCTGCCAGCTTGTAGTTGTGACATTGTTCCAGCACTTCCAGACGCCCGCACCTCAGGAACGAAGATCTTTATACTGAACCACCACAGCCCGTCTTGAAGAGTCAGCCTGTGGTCCAGTGAGATGGGGGACCCAGCAACAGATCGCCTGATCTGGGATAAGAGATCCTCTTGGATCAACAGGAAATTCCATGCAGGAAGGATTGTATCGGGTGGAGGAGAGTCTCCTGGTTCCAGGAACATCCGTGACAGGGCGTCCGGTTTCACGTTTTTAGACCCAGGCCTGTAGGTGATATGCAGCTGGAAGCGTGAGAAAAAGAGAGCCCATCTGGCCTGACGGGGCTTGAGTCTCTTGGCGGTGTGTAAGTACTCTAGGTTTTTGTGGTCGGTAAAAACTAGGACTGGGTGCAAGGCTTCTTCCAGCAGATACCGCCATTCCTATAGAGCAGACTTAATTGCAAGAAGTTCCCTTTCCCCCACATCATAGTTCCTTTCCGGGGGGGTGACAACTTCTGGAAAAAAAAGGCAATTGGGTGCAGTTCGGCCTTTGGCCCCTTTCTTTGAGAGAGGACTGCTCCTACTGTTTCAGAGGCATCTACCTCTAGTATGTAGGGTAGAGCAGGGTCCGGGTGCTTCAGGATCGGAGCGGAAGTGAAGAGCTCCTTGAGTCGCTGGAAGGCTGCTTGTGCTTCAGGAGTCCAATGAAAGCGGGAGGTCTGTTTTGTCAGTTGGGTGATGGGGGTGATTACAACAGAGCACCCCTTAACGAACTTCCTGTAGAAGTTTGCGAAACCGACAAAATGCTGCACCGCTTTCTTGTCGGTTGGTGCCGGCCAGTTTACGATGGCGGAGACCTTCTGGGGGTCCATTGTGATGCCTGAGATGGAAAGGATGAATCCCAGGAAGGAGATATTGGAGCACTCGAATGCTCACTTCTCAGCCTTAGCGTAGAGGCCGTGCTGATGAAGGCGGTTTAACACGCTCCTGACATGGTTTCGGTGTTCCTCCAGGTAAGGGGAGAAGATGAGGATGTCATCTAGGTACACCACCACAGACAGATCAAGGAAGTACCGGAAGATGTCGTTGACAAGGTGTTGGAAAGTGGCTGGTGCATTACATAGTCCAAACGGCATGACCAGGTACTCATAATGGCCGAACCGGGTCTGGAAGGCCATTTTCCATTCATCCCCTTCCCTGATCCGAATGAGGTTGTAGGCCCCGCGGACGTCCAACTTGGAGAAAACTGTGGCAGAACCGAGTCTCTGGAATAGCTCCAGGACTAACGGGAGAGGGTACCGGTTCTTGACCGTGATTTTGTTAAGGTCTATGTAATCAATACAGGGTCTCAGGGACTTATCTCTCTTTTCTACGAAGAAGATCCCGGCCCTGGCAGGAGATGTAGAGGGCCGGATGAATCCTTTCTCCAAGTTCTCATCCAGGTAGGATTTGAGGGCAGCTAGTTCCTTTTCTGAGAGTGGATAAATTCTGCCAAAAGGTACCTCTGTGCCAGGAAGTAACTCTATGTGGCAGATATTTGTGATGTCCGTGTGAGTATGAATGTTGTGCTTGTACGTGTTTTTTAGTGTTTTATATGGTTTTGTTTCTTTTTAACACCTTTTACCCTTCCCCTGGGTCTTCTCTCAACCCATTAAGAACATCAGTTAGCCATATTCTTATGGTGTTAAAGCTGAGGGTAGTGGAATGGGTTAGGAGGGATAATACTAACTATACCCGCATTGAAGGGAATTGGTGTCCCAGTGTATGTATTGTATTTACTTGTTTTGGAAAGTCTTAATAAAAAGATATTTATCAAAAACTCTATGGGGCAGTCATAGGGACGGTGTGGTGGCAAGGTATCTGCCCCTTTCTTGCTGAACACGTCAAGAAAATTATAATATGGGATGATAGGGAACAGCAAGATCAACTTCCAAGTTCGGGTCAGAGTTTGGGCAGGATGCAGCTAAGAAGGATCCAGTAGGTGGCGGAAAGCAGGGGTGCCAGCAATAGGTCGAGTTGAACTGAATGTTGCCAGTGACCCAGTTGACGTGGGGGCAATGTGCCCCGAAGCCAGGGAAGTCCGAGGATGACCGGGAATAGCGGGGACACTATGGCGTCAAATTGCAAAAGTTCAAAATGACCGTCAGATATTCGGGTCAGGAGAGGGACGGTCTCTTGGGTCACAGACCCCAATTTGATGGGGGACCCGTTGTCCAGGCGAAGAGTCATCGGACACGCCTTGGCTGAAGGGGTATTTGATTTAGAGCTGCAAAGTTCAAGTCCATAAAGCAGCCGCAGGCTCCAGAGTCTATAATGGCCAAGACTGGAAAGTTCCCACTGGGCAACTGCAGAACTATGGCAAGTACCACATGCGCCTTGGGGTCGGGTATAGACAGTATCTCCCCTTGGTTGCACAGGGAGGTCTTGCCCGACTTGACGGGGCAGGTCTGCACTAAGTGTCCAGAGCCCCCACAATACAGGCACAGGCCATTGAACAAACGTCTCTGCCTCTCTTCGGGGGAAAGAGTTGGTCGTTGTGGCTCAGCCGGCCGGGGTACAGGAGAGTGCTCGGAGGAAGAGGAGTATGTGGGGGTGCCCGATTTCTCAGTAATTCGTCCCCGCAGGCGGTGATCGATCTGGATGGCCAAATCGATCAGGGCGTCCAGAGTCGGGCGTATGCCCACGCGAGCCAACTCGTCTTTAAGAGGCTCGGACAGCCCCAGCCGAAACTGAAACCGGACAGCCACGTCATTCCATGCAGTGTTGGTGCTCCAGCGCCGAAACTCCAACACATAGTCCTCAGCAGCGCGGCTTCTGCAGAGGCGGCTAGGTACGGGTCCTCTTATAGTCGGGCCATAGCCTGGAAGAGCCGTGCAAAGTTCATGGTCTCGGGAGCCTTTCGCTCTAGTAGCTGGTGTGCTCAAGCCTGGGGCCCATCCCGGAGGAGGGAGATGACCAGTCCCACTTTGGTGTCCTCCTGAGGGAAGATACGGGGTTGGAAGGTAAAGAAAAGTTTGCAGGATATGCAGAAAGCCTGAAATTTCTTACAGTCCCCCAAAAACCGATAGGGCAGGGGCACCTCTGGCTCCATGGGTGCAGAGATGATGGTATGCTGCGGAAGCTCCCGGATTTGGTCCTCCAGCCAGAGGTAGCCAGCTTGCAGGTCTCATACCACTTGGGTAAGGTTGGTCAGGTGCTCACACAGTTCACTGGTAAGAGAGGGCCTCTGTGCAGACTCGGTCATGGCTGTCTGATACTGTCACTTACCTGGTGGGCGAGTCTGACTTATGCAGTAGGCAACCTCCCTTACTACCCTAACTCAGGAACCCCTGGTAGAGCAGACAGATGGCTCGGGAGTGCAGGATGGCACGAGGGTTGGACTGGGTCACTGGTGTTGGTAAGGAGTCTGTTGGAACGCTCGTGCAGCTGAAGCCGGGTCACAGGAAACAGATAACAGGATACGGGTCTCTCAGGAAACAGGTCACATGCTGTAGATCAGACAGCACTTGCTGCAGGGTGCACACGGCATAAATAGATCCTTTTGGCACCGTTTCTGGCACTTGCGTGTGCGCGGGAATGTACGCGCGTGAACGCGCATAGGTGCACGCACAAGTGCAAAATAGCGCTAACAAGTCATTACACAGGTCTTCTTCTAAGAGGTGCGCTTTTAACCCCCCACAAGGGGTTAAAATGGGGTTAAAAGTGCCCGCTCTCTGCGCTTCCGAGAAGGTGTGCAGCCGCTTCAGAAGCGCTGCCCCATTATTTTCAATGGGCAGGGGCAGGGGAGGAGTGGTATATTACTGCTCACTGCACCGCCCCAAAGATGCTGCTTGCAGGACTTTTTGTAACGTCCTGCAAGCGCACCGCCCCAGTGTGAAAGCACTCAGGGCTTTCACATTGGGGTGGATTTTTGAGGCGCTTTACAAACGCTATTTTTAGCTAAATAGCGTCTGTAAAGCGCCTCAGGTGTGAAAGGAGCCTAATGCATGCATGCCAACACAAAAATGCTTACACTTACCTAGGCAACTTGCGGATAGTGCAGTGGTTCTCAACTCCGGTCCTCGGGACCCACCAACAGGCCAGATTTTAAGTTTTACCTTGGGGAGATGAAGACTAGAATACTGCAATCACTGAGCAGCAAATTATATCACCTGTGATGTATTTCAGTTATCCTGCAAACCTGGCCTGTTGGGGGGTCCCGAGGACCGGAGTTGAGAACCACTGCCATAGTGTGACATTCTACAAATGGACAGGTTGGATCATTCCCCTGGCTGTACAACTATAGGACATGGAGGTACTGTAAGTAAGTGGTAGGGCTAATATGTGTCCATTTATTTTGAAAGTAGGATTGCCAGAGCTCAAGTTTTAAGCTGCTTATTCAAACAAAAAAGTTCTGTCCAAATACCATTTGGTGCCTGGTATGAGGCAGTCATCTCAGTATTCTAACCTGTTCATAGTGACATAATATATACACAGTTTATAACAAAACTCACCTCATATATATATATATATATATATATATATATATATATATATATACAGTATCTTACAAAAGTGAATACACCCCTCACATTTTTGTAAATATTTTATTATATCTTTTCATGTGACAACATTGAAGAAATTACACTTTGCTACAATGTAAAGTAGTGAGTGTACAGCTTGTATAACAGTGTAAATTTGCTGCCCCCTTAAAATAACTCAACACACAGTCATTAATGTCTAAACCACTGGCAACAAAAGTGAGTACACCCCTAAGTGAAAATGTCCAAATTGGGCCCATGGTGTCAATATTTTGTGTGGCCACCATTATTTTCCAGTACTGTCTTAACCCTCTTGAGTATGGAGTTCACCAGAGCTTCACAGGTTGCCACTGGAGTCCTCTTCCACTCCTCCATGACAACATCATGGAGCTGGTGGATGTTAGAAACCTTGCGCTCCTCCAGCTTTCATTTGAGGATGCCCCACAAATGCTCAATAAGGTTTAGGTCTGGAGACATGCTTAGCAAGTGCATCACCTTTACCCTCAGCTTCTTTAGCAAAGCAGTGGTCATCTTGTGTTTGGGGTCATTATCATATTGGAATACTGCCCTGTGTCCCAGTTTTCGAAGGGAGAGGATCATGCTCTGCTTCAGTATGTAGCAGTACATCAATCACTTTAACCCTATTTCTTTTTCTGGCCAGAAGAAACTCCATAAGTTCAATTCCCTTAGAATTAAAGAATTTAAACCAATCTTTATTGGATTCATCATCCAACAAACCATCGTTGGGGGGTAAATCCCACCTTAGCCTTCTAGGGACCAGCCCTAAGGAAATATATTGTTCAAAAAATGCTATGTCCCACCAGGCTTCAATCTTTTTATCCAAGAGACCCGAAAGCCTCCTGAATAGAAAGGAGATATTATCCACTTCTTTAACCGCCTGTTGAGAAAACACATTGTCAAGCTTAACTTCTCTATGCTCGAAGTAATGGAAAATCTCCATAATAAATTGCAGCTGATTGTAAGTGAAAAGTAAAAGATCTATACAACGAAACACAATCAGCGCAATTCTAAACACATTAATTAAACATGAAGATGTGATGTCCTCGATGTTCAGCTGGCTCTTCATGTTTAATTAATGTGTTTAGAATTGCGCTGATTGTGTTTCGTTGTATAGATATGTAGCAGTACATGTTGGCATTCATGGTTCCCTCAATGAACTGTAGCTTCCCAGTGGTGGCAGCACTCATGCAGCCTCAGACCATGACACTTCCACCACCATGCTTGACTGTGGGCAAACAAGTTTATCTTGGTCTCATCAGACCACAGGACATGGTTCCAGTAATCTATGTCCTTAGTCTGCTTGCGTCAGAAAACTGTTTGCAGGCTTTCTGGTGCATCATCTTTAGAAGAGGCTTCCTTCTGCAGCGACAGCCATGCAGACCAATTCGATGCAGTGTGCGGCATATGGTCTGAGCACTGACGGGCTGAACCCCCATCCCTTCAACCTCTGCAGCAATGCTGGCAGCACTCATATGTCTATTTCCCAAAGACAACCTCTGAATATGACACTGAGCACGTGCACTCGACTTCTTTGATTGACCATGGTGAGGCCTGTTCTGAGTGGAACCTGTCCTGTTAAACTGCTGTATGGTCTTGACCACCATGCTGCAGCTCAGTTTCAGGGTCTTGGCAATCTTCCAATAGCCTAGGCTATCTTTATGTAGAGCAACAATTCTTCTTTTTCAGATCCTCAGAGAGTTCTTTGCCATAAGGTGCCATGTTGAACTTCCAGTGACCAGTATGAGAGAGTGAGAGCGATAGCACCAAATTTAACACACCTGCTTCCCATTCACACTTGAGATCTTGTAACACTAACGCGTCACATGGCACCGGGGAGGGAAATGGCTAACTGGACCCGATTTGGACATTTTAACTCACTTTTGTTGCCAGCGGTTTAGACATTAATGGCTGTGTGTTGAATTATTTTGAGGGGACAGCAAATTTACACTATTATACAAGTTGTACACTCACTACTTTACATTGTAGCAAAGTGTAAAATCTTCTGTGTTGTCACATGAAAAGATATAATAAAATATTTACAAAAATGTGAGGGGTGTACTCACTTTTGTGAGATATTGTGTACATATATATATATATATATATATATATATATATATTATATTTTTAAAGAGGAAGAATAATGGGTTTGGGTCAACTGATTTTTATATATTACGTATATACAGTTTAAACCAGGGGTCCCTAAAGTTTGTAGGAAAAGAGTCAGTTCACTGCCTTTCAGAGTGTTGGGGGGCCAGGCTATGGCCAGTGGGCAGTGGGAGTAAGTGCTCCAGTATCAGCAGGTGTAAAAATTGCCCTGGTATCAGTAAAAGTATGTAGCGCTACCCCCGCAGGAGCCGCAATAACAATAACAGCCTCAGTCCGCTCTGGCACACCTGGCAATAGTGTGAGTGCAAGGATCAATGAAAAACACACATGTTGTTATAAACACAGAAATTGTCTTTACTCTAGTATTTCTGTAGAATAACCATTGGCAATATGTTCAAGGAATACAATAGAAGAACATTAACTGAAGTTATGAGCAATTTAGCTCAATAGTACATTTAGGCTGCTTTCAGGGAATTCAGAACAACCCCAATAGCAAAGCAAACCCTTTAATAACAATAAAGTCACAAAAATGGCAATCTGCATCAGATTGGTTACCTTTACTCAACTTTGGCTCTATGAGTCCAGGCAGGAGGAGAGTAGAAGTCTGACCCTCTCTATGTCAGATCCCTCTCTTCTGTCTCCTGGCACCACAGGCCCAATAACAAATATGCAAATCAACAGTCAATATCTTAACTTTCTAAAAAGGCTGTCTCACACATCCACTGCATATACAGATCCCTGGATTTGTGAGTGTGAGGTTGTTTGGTAATGGCAACTTCAGTCCCTTTGACGTTAAATACGTTTTGGCAACTTCAGCTAGCCACTCTCGTTGGTGCACTTAAATTCCTGGGTAGCAGGCCCAAATAACATAACTGGCTTGGATCATTAAGTGAAGAATGCAAGATTTTCCTCAGCAGGGTGAAAGGCCAATGACCTCAGTATACTGTGTCTTTCTATTTAAATGGCTTTGTATCCTGCATGTACTACAAGTGTCAGCAACATGACTACCAGCAATGATGTCTGTATACAGGGTTCAATATAACTCCAGAGAGAGGCAGCAACTCTCTCTTAGGTCTTTTCTCTTCCTCTCCCACCCTTTCACTGAATTCTCCCCAGACAAACAAGTTGGATTCTCTCTCACCTCCTCTCTTCTAGAACATGCATGGGATTGTTGTTCCATACTCCATACAAAGCTATGGGAACGTCTGGTAAAGGGACTTCATCTTCCAGAATGCTTTGCAGCTATTCCTGCAGCTGGTTAAAGTCCCTCTGATTGGTTCCTGTAACTGTTTATTCTATTGGCTTTCTCCCTCATGCATAGAGAAACTCAGGAGAGCCACACTGTAATTTGACCTGTGTGTGTGTGTGTGTGTGTGTGTGTGTATGTGTGTGTGTGTGTGTCTGTGTGTGTGTGTGTGTGTGTGTATGTGTGTGTGTGTTTGTCTGCACACAGAAACAAGGGGGAGAGAAAAATCAAATCCATGCAGAGAGCTGGCAGGCACATTCTCCCTGCTAAGAGAGCCTGGATACTCTCGGTGGCCACTTGGCAAAGCCTCAGAAATAGCGGGCAGCAAAGCGGGCCCCCGCAGCAAGTGAAAAATTCTCCAGTGCCCCATTGTTGGTCTTAGTGGGAGGAATACTGCCCCATTTTTGACATCAATGAAAAGAAGAACTTCCTATCACTGCTGTCATCAACCTCATCGTTAGTGTCAGTGAATTAGGAAAGCCGCCATCCACCCCAGACTTGGTGTTTAAGTGGCACTTACATTTATATAGACACCATTGCCAATGCTGCTCCTCTACTGGCTGGATAATGTCATTGCAGGAACTATATAAGCACTATCTGTGTTCCACTGCTGGCACCCACTACTGTTGTAGAAATTTAGGATGTGTATTATGTATTGTCACAGTGTCTCCCAGTGTTGGTTTACCGGTATTCGCTGTGTACAGCGAATATGGCTTTAACCGATACTGAGGATGTGGGCGCGGTGTCTTGCACGTAACGTGGAGTTTCTAGGCCTGGTCGCAAACGAGGTCGCTATTGGCGAGTCCCGCGGACGACCGGCCCTACTAGCCCGCCATCGCACATTAATAGTTAACTACCTTCTATAGGTAACATACACCGGAAAGGAGTCATAGCCAATTTCGGTATAAGCGACATGTGTCGCTTATGGCCATTTGGTTGTGACCCTCTGTGACACTGTTATGTATTATGTGTAGGATTTAAAGATGTTGTCATCACCCACGGTCGTCACCTTGTGTCTATCACGAATATATCAAGGACGTTACTGTAATAGGTCGGTCATCTCCTCGTCGTAACCGTTACCACAGATATATTTACATTCACGGTGAATTTGTGGTTCAGACCCCACCTACCGCCGAAAGGATTAAGTGACTGTGATTGCTACTCCAACTACTGTCGTCACTATCCTTCAAGAAGAAAAGTAACTACAG
>BLSH010045471.1:7189-31174 GCA_018402905.1 Glandirana rugosa | reverse complement strand
GAAAGGTTAAAAAGGCGACCAAAAGGTATTTCAGCTCCTGGGAGCAGTTCAATGGGACAATCATATGGGCGATGAGGTGGTAACTGATCAGCATTCTTCTTATCACAGACATCCCGGAACTCATGATATTGTGGAGGCAGGTTGTCATATGACTGCATAGTAACCACATCCACCTGTGATTCCTTGACCGGCAAAGAACTTGTTTGACAAGGTTCCCTACAGAATTCCTTACAATGGGGTGACGTAAAGTCTACAATCCGTGCTTCCCAGTTGATGGAGGGGTTATGGGTGGAAAACCAAGGAATACCCAAGATGACAGGAAATTTAGGTGACGTAATCAGCTGAAAACTGATGGTCTCATGATGGTTAACTTCAAACTGCAGTACCAATGGGACTGTTTCATGAGTAACAGGTCCTGAAGTTAAGGGTGAACCATCGACCGTCTCCATAACGACAGGAGCAGACTTGTTTCTCGTTTGGATATTATTGCTGTGGGCAAATTCTATGTCCATAAAATTCCCCACAGCCCCAGAGTCCAGCATAGCAGAACAAGGAATTTCAATACCCTCAGATATAAGTTTAATAGGGATGATAAAATGAGATACTACAGAAGGAACTTTATTCTCTTCATGAATCAGTGGGGAGATTGACTGAGTAATAGAGTTTATTTGCTCAGGCATTATCACATCCGTCACGCAATTGTTCTTCTAACTTTGTTAGGACAGTTAACTGCATAATGCCCAAAGTCCCCACAATATAGACACAGGTTCTCTGAACGTCTTCTCTCTTTCTCCTGAGTAGAAATTGATCTCTTAATTGCATCAAGCTGCATAGGTTCAGCTGTGTCAGAATCTGGAGAAACTCTTGGATCCTTCTGAACAAATTGATTCGCAGAGAAATGCATGCCACTATTACTTCCAAGCATTCCCAGTCTCTCCTTCCTCCTTTCTGTAAGTCTTTGATCAATTCGGATACATAGTTGGATGAAGGCTTCGAGATCATTAGGAGTCTCCACTCTGGCAAGCTCATCTTTTACCTGTTCAGAAAGCCCTTGGCGGAACTGACTCTTTTGCGCTGCTGGGTTCCAAGTGGTATCTGTGATCCAACGTCTGAATTCCGCAGTGTACTCAGCAACAGAACGTTTGCCCTGCCGTAAACTATGGAACTTTGCTTCAGCAGTAGCACAGCGGTTGGGATCATCAAAAACCTGATTCATCGCAGCCTCAAAAGTCTGGAAATTATTCAGGGTGGCACTGTCTTGTTCTATGTAAGGGGAAGCCCAGGCTAGAGCTTCCCCAGTCAGGAGGTTGATAACAAACATTACCTTCTGTTTTTCAGAATTGAATGCAGCGGGTCGCATTTGGAAATATATGCGACACTGGTTAAGAAAACCTCTGTAATGGCGGCGATCTCCATTAAACTTGGGTGGATGAGGCATATGTGCGTTTGCATCATCTCTGGAACGTAGGTCCAGCAATTGTCTTTGCAGAGCACGGATCTCTTCATGTTGCCCCTTCACCACATTTTCTAGTTCGGCAAATTTTTCTTGGTAAGTAACACCAAACTTCTGCAACTCTGCGATTTGCTGCCTGAAAGGAGCCACGGCGTTTGCTATAGCGGCCTCCATGTTTTAGGCCAGGTTATTCTGTCACGATCAAGCGTCAGGCTCGAAGACCAGTTGCTATAGCAGTTTCGTAATCACCCTGGCAGATGACACAGGCTCACCTGAGGTGCGGAATCTAAGTACCGACCGGTGTTCACCAGAGCTCCTGATGGTGGAGATGGACTTAGCTGTGTGCCAGTACCAGGTCGCGGTCCTCAGGATTGCCCCACCAGGGTGTTATCAAACTGGGGTCCAGTAGCGGATGAGCAGATAAGGATCAGACGGGAGCGTGGTCAGTAATCAAGCCAAAAGGTCGGTAACGAGTAGTTGCAGGTTGGGATCAGGCAGTAGAGTAGTCGTGGAACAAGCCAAGGGTCGATAACGAATGGTAGCAAATCCGGACAACAACAGGGAAGACAAAGCAAGGCACTGGCTAAGAAAGCACAATAACCTGGCAAAGAGGAAGTGCAGAGACAAGGCTTATAAAGGAAGTTCATGGGAGGAGCAAGAAGTTCAAGGTTCACCAGCAATCAAGACATAAGACAGGTTTGTCTAATGGACCAGGCAGAATATCCAACAGATCAGGCAGGGAGCTGTCCAGCATCTCAGATAGCTCAGTGCGAAGGATCAATGCCAGACATGGAGGAAGTCCCAAGTTCAATCCCAGGTCCTGACATAGTGGTTATTGAGCCCTGAGACCAGCAAGGACAGAGTTAACTAAAATAACAGAAATGAAATATAAACTTTATTGCAATAAACAGATTAACCTATTAATGTACTGAAAGGTGACCACTACACGCATACAGTAGCACAGACCTTACCACCTGTTATTGTGCATGTAAAATAATAACACTAGGACAGAGATACGTCTGTCAAAAGGGTTTAGATACACACTCAAGAAGCTATGGCAGCAGCCGAACAGCAATTAGATTAAAGTGAAGGTAAACTCTTAAAATTAACTTCAATTATTTTCTCAATTTTGGTCTGTTTATACCAAAAGTATTTTGGTATACAGTATCTGTTTGATAGGATTAAAGAAACATTTGACTTTGTCAGAAATTCAGAGCTGTCTTGCGTCTTCTGCACATTTCTTGTGTTATCTCAAAGAGCCCTCCTAGTTCTTCAAAAACTTCTAGTGTGTACCCCGATTAAGAGTGGTTGAGTAGTTTAGCAAAAGGCACTGGGCAGAGCTGACAACATTCAGATCACAAAACAACTGTTTGTTGTCAACCCACAAAATAAACTTATTGGAAAATTTAGAAGTAATATTAAGCTTACTGCTACAGTGGCAGATGATGTTTTATAGATTTGTTTTTTAGTTTGCATCATGCTGTTGGGGGGGTGGGGGACGACATGGTTGGCCTATGAAAGCCAAATGATAGATTGGCTTTGATTCCAGGGGTGTAAACAAAGGTATATGCAGGCAGAAGTGTGTGTCTGCTTTTCACCCTATTGCAATATTCCCAACATACACGTTCCTGCATGGATAGCTTAATTCTAATGTGGGTTCTGAAGCGACCAACAGCTGGAACCGCATGACATCAGAGCAAGTAGTGTCACCAGCACACCAGGATCTCCAAAACGAGTCCAAAGCTTTATTCAATGATCACATTGTTACAGCAAAGAGTGACATTTCGGAACCATGCAGGACCCCTTCCTCAGGCATGTGTTACATGGGGGGAAGGGGTCCTGCATGGCTCCGAAACATCGCTCTTTGCTGTAACAATGTGATCATTGGATAAAGCTTTGGACTCGTTTTGGAGATCCTGGTGTGCTGGTGACACTACTTGCTCTGCTTTTCACCCTTTGACACATATAATTGCTGTTTAGTCCAAATGAATACCTTCAGAACATTATTAGTACTCTTTCTTCAGCTGCTCAGATTGTGAATGCACAAATTCCAAGAGAAGATAAAGATTTGTTTCATGTTCCATCCTTATAAGGATTTGTATCATTAGATATATGATACAGTCTCTGTAAACTGCAATGTAAAGAAATAGCAAGCCTTTGCTCAACTGATGCAGATGCAAGGAATTCTAGAGCTTAAATTAGAACAGTGGTCAGGCTATGAACTTTCAGATATTTACTAATCTTAAAAGTCTTTAAAATAAACATTCACTGACCTCTCCAGATACAATAACTGTGCTGCAATTCATTCTCAAAGTTCATAAAAGTAGTGCAGCCCTTCAAGTCAGGTTTCAGCACTTCTTCAAATATGGAAGTAAACATTTATTTTAAAGCAAAAGATCAAAAAAATGTTTTGATCTTTTGCTTTTAAAGGTATAGGATAGATCTTATTGACCCCGGATCCCTCCATAAAAAGGACATGTCATCCTTTATTTCTATTACAAGGGATGTTTACAATCCTTGTAATAGGAATAAAACAATTATCCAAAAAAAATTAAAGGAACAGTGTAAAAATAAAAAATAAAATAAATAAGAAAAAAAATGTAACACTCCCCCATCCCTCTGTGGTCATGTATAAAAGCGAACGCATACGTAACCCATGCAGAGCTTGCTACTAATGTTCATATAAAAGAACATCTGGGTAGCATTGGCCTTAACATGATTTCATTTAATGTTAGCTGTAAACAACAAGCACATACTGGAAAGATAAAAACACTTAACTTTGAGAGAGCAAATGTTCCAAGGATGAGAGCTGCTCTCCAAGACTTAGACTGGGAGGGAAAATTGATATTGATCAACACAGAACAGAAATGGGAATTCTACAAAAAGACTGTATGTGAACACACTGCAAAATATATTTCCATGGCAATAAGTATTAACCACATGCCACCCGCTTTATTGAGGATTGACATCTGCAAGTTGGTTCAGTTATCCTGACTGGGCATCATATAATGTCCAGCAGGATAAGCCGCTCATGTGCACCCCCGGGGGCTCTGATTCACTGCATCTCCAATCATGGTAAAGAGCCTATGACGTAGGCTCATAACCACATGATCAGCGGTGACCAATCAGAGCTGATCCCAGCGGTAACCAGGAAGTGCTAGTAATCGGCTTTTCCATGGTTCACGCTGACAGGAAGAGCCGAATGGTGGCTCTCCTGACAGAGGGGAGGTCTGCGCAGATAATAAGCACATTTATTATCAGTGCAGCCCCATCAGAGGCACCCACCGCAGATACAAATCAGTGCCCATCAGATGGCAATTAGTGCCCATCAAAATGCCAATCAGTGTCCATCAATATGCCAATCAGTGCCCATCAGTAACGCCTGTCAGTGCCCTTCACAGATGTCAATCAGTGCCCATCTGTAATGACTGTCAGTGCCTCCTCATCAGTTCTGCTTATCAGTGCCACCCATCAGTGCCACCTATCAATGCCCATCAGTGCTGCCTATCAGTGCCCATCAGTGCTGCATATCAGTGCCCATCTGTGCTGCATATCAGTGCTGCCTATCAGTGCTGCATATTAGTGCCTCCTCATCAGTGCCCATCACTGCCACCTTATCAGTATCACCTCATCAGTGCCCATCAGTGCCCGTCAGTGAAGGAGAAAACAAAATTTTATAACAGAAACAAAGAAAACCTTTTTTTTTTCAAATATTGTTGTCTTTTTAAATTTGTTAAGCAAAAAAAAAAAAAAACCCCAGTGGTGATCAAATACCACCAAAATAAATCTCTATTTGTGGGAAGAAAATTATAAAAATTTTGTTTGGGTACAGTGGTGCATGGCCACGCAATTGTCATTCAAAGTGTGACAGCGCTGAAAACTGGCCTGGGCAGGAAGGGGGTGAAAGTACCCTGTATTGAAGTGGTTAAATGCTAGAAATAAAACCTATGTGGCTCATGGGCAAAGTTAAAAAAATGATAACTAATAACACTATCATTGTTTAAATGTTACAAAGAATATAACAGAATGTGTAAAAAGGAAATCAAGGCCACAAAAATTCAAAATGAATGACAGATTGCAAAAGATAGCAGGACAAACCCAAAAATGTTTTCTAATATAATTTATTATATATTATATTATTATATAATATATTGTATATATAATATATATTATTCATTATAATTTATTAAATGCCTTGTTCAGCTCTGTATATTATACATATATATACAATATATAAGCATGAGGGAGCTCATGTCCATAATGGGGGTGGTAGTGACAAAGCCCCAAATGATCCACAATGGCTCAAAAGTGATATGGTTCAGAAATATTTAAACAGCATAAAAGTGAACAAACCACCTGGACCAGATGGCATCCACCCAAGGATCCTAAAAGAATTGAGCTCTGTCATTTCAAAGCCATTGTTTCGAATTTTTAGGGACTCGTTAATTACTGGAATGGTACCACAGGATTGGCAAAAGGCCAACATGGTGCTTATGTTTAAAAAGAGATCCAAGTCTTTACCAAAGTAACTATAGACCTGTTAGTTTAACTTCTATAGTTGGGAGGATACTGGAGAGTTTAATAAAAGACCACATAGATGAAATCTTGCTGGATAAAAAATATTTTCAGCAACAGACAGCATGGATTCATAAAAGACAGATGTTGTCAGACAAATCTGATTTCTTTTTATGAGGAGGTAAGTAAAACCTTAGAGAAAAGAGTGGCTGTGCACATAGTATACTTGGATTTTGCAAAAGCTTTTCACACAGTTCCCCAAATGGTTAATGTATAAGGTAAAGTCTATAGGCCTGGAAAAATCAGTTTGTAAATCAAGAAAACTGATTAAAAGACCATATTCAGAGAGTAGTGGTTAATGATTCTTACTCTGAATGGTCTAAGGCTGTTAGTGGTGTAACCCAAGGTTCAGTGTTGGAACCCTTACTTTTTAATACATTCATAAATGATATAGGGTCTGGGATTAAAAGTACCATTTCAGGGTTTGCAGATGACACCAAGCTTTGCAGTGGAATAATGTCCTTACAGGATTTCTCCAACTTACAACCTCAATGCACTATTTAATTGGGCAACTGTATAGCAAATGAGGTTTAATGTTGATAAATGTAAAATTATGCACTTAGGGGCTAAGAATATGCATGTACAGTATCTCACAAAAGTGAGTACACCCCTCACATTTTTGTAAATATTTTATTATATCTTTTCATGTGACAACACTGAAGAAATGAGACTTTGCTACAATGTAAATATTACGGGACATTGGTGCTTTCTGCTGTCTTCGGCGGTGGTGCGCACGCCTGTGCGCATTCGTGCTCTCCCATGCGCACACATGCACAGGAAGTACCGCCAAACGGCCCTATTTGAAGCTGTGAGACCCAGCAGCCAGTGCTGTCCATTCTACAGCGTTTTCGTGTTTCTGAGCGACCCGTCCTGAGCTACCTGTTACCTGTGACCTGGCCTGAACCCGCATCTGCTTGAACTCTGCCTGCACCGACCCCCGGTTTGCCTACGACCACTCTTCTGTCTGACCCCTGTGTACCTCAACCTGCCTGCCTGTAAACGACCCTGCCTGCACCTGACCACCCGACTGCCTGCTCCTCTTGTACTGCTCTGCCCGCATGTTATTTACCTGGCCTGCATCACTACTCTTCAGTCTAGCACGGACTTCTGGATGACATCTTACCATCACCTGTGTCCAATCCAGCCTTCGTGCTCCCCTGAGCCCCAGCACTCCCTGTCTGCTCTATCAGGGGTTCTGGAACCAGGGCTGTAAGATAGGTTGCCTACTGCATAAGTCAGACTCTACCATCAGGTACGTGACAGTAAAGTAGTGAGTGTACAGCTTGTATAACAATGTAAATTTGCTGCCCCCTCAAATAACACACAGCCATTAATGTCTAAACCACTGTCAACTAAAGTGAGTACACCCCTAAGTGAAAATGTCCAAATTGAGCTCAATTAGCCATTTTTCCCTCGCCAGTGTCATGTGACACATTAGTGTTACAAGATCTCAGGTGTGAATAGGGAGCAGGTGTGTTAAATTCGGTGTTATCGCTCTCACTCTCTGGTCACTGGAAGTTCAACATGGCACCTCATGGAAAATAACTCTCTGAGGTTCAGATGGTGTCAAGTGTGTGTGGCGGCAACCAGGTTAGGAGTGCAAAGACAAGTGTGCCTTGCCTACTGTCAAGCATGTTGGTGGGAGTGTAATGGTCTGGGGCTGCATGAGTGCTGCCGGCACTGGGGAGCTACAGTTCATTAAGGGAACCACGAATGCCAACATGTATTGTGACTTACTGAAGCAGAGCATGATCCCCTCCCCTCTGAGACTGGGCCGCAGGGCAGTATTCCAATATGATAACGCCCCCAAACACACCTCCAAGACGACCATCGCATTGCTAAAGAAGGTGTTGGACTGGCCAAGCATGTCTCCAGACCTAAACCCTATTGAGCATCTGTGGGGCATCCTCGAACGGAAGTGGAGGAGCGCAAGGTCTCTAACATCCACCAGGTCTGTGATGTCGTCATGGAGGAGTGGAAGAGGACTTCAGTGGCAACCTGTGAAGCTCTGGTGAACTCTTTGGGTTAAGGCAGTGCTGGAAAAAGATGGTGACCACACAAAATATTGACACTTTGGGCCCAATTTGGACATTTTCACTTAGGAGTGTACTTACTTTTGTTGCCAGCAGTTTAGACATTCATGGCTGTGTGTTGAGTTATTTTGAGGGGACAGCAAATTTACACTGTTATACAAGCTGTACACTCACTACTTTACATTGTAGCAAAGTGTCATTTCTTCCTTGTTGTCACATGAAAAGATGTAATAAAATATTTACAAAAATGTGAGGGGTGTACTCACTTTTGTGAGATACTGTATCATACATACTAGAGGAGTACAATTGTGGGAATCAATTAAGAAGGATGGTGGAGTAGGATATGGGTGTTTTGGTAGATCATAAGCCTAATAGCATGCAATGCCAAGCTGCGGTTGACAAAGATATGGACTCCAGAGAGAGATATAATTTTGCCCCTGTACAAATCATTAGTAAGACCTCATCTGGAATACGCAGTTCAGCAGTTCACAAAAAGGATATCAGGGAACTGGAGAAAGTGCAGAGAAGGGCAACCAAACTAATAAGAGGCATGGAGGAGCTCAGCTATGAGGAAAGATTAGAGGAACTGAATTTATTCTCTCTTGAGGAGATTAAGAGGGGATATGATCAACATTTTTGAATACATAATTGGTCCATATAGTGAACTTTGTGTTGAGTTATTTACTTTAAGGTCATCACAAAGGACAAGGGGGCACTCTTTACATCTGGAGGAAAAGAGATTTAATCTAGAAATGCATAAAGGTTTCTTCACAGTAAGAGCTGCGAAAATGTGGAATAGACTTCCTTAAGAGTTGGTTCTCTCCAGCTCAATAGATTGCTTTAAAAAGGCCCGGATTCTTTCCTAAATGTACATAATATAACTACTAACATTTATAGGTAAAGTTAATCTAGGGAATATCCGATTGCTTCTAGGGGGATCAGGGAGGATTTTTTCCCCCTGCTGGAGCAAATTGGATCATGCTTTGCTGTTTTTTCTTTTTGCCTTCCTCTGGATCAGCTGTGGGTATAGGATTGTGTATATAGGATTGTATCATTTTTTTCTCCCTTTTATTGGTTGAACTAAATTGACTTGTGTCTTTTTTCAACCAGACTAACTATGTAAGTAGTGCACTCATATGTAAATGGTGTTTGCACCACACATGTGAGATATCGCCATGGATGTTAGAGCAAGAGCAATAATTCAAGCGCTAGACCTCCTCTGTAACTCTAAACAGGTAACCTGTAAATTTTTTTAAAGCGTCACCTATGAAGATTTTTAAGTATCACTGTTTGTCACTATGCTACGATTTACTCGACCTCACATCGTCTTTTATATTTTACCAAAAAATGTGATTATATATTGTGTTTTTTTCCATTAAAATTCATTAAAAAAAAATGTTTCCTAAAAAATTGTGTTTGAAAAACCACTGTGTTAATCCTGCATGGCATAAAATATTGCAAGGATCGCCATTTTATTCTCTAGGGTCTCTGCTAAAAAAAAAAAATTATATATATATATATATATATATATATATATATATATATATATATATATATATAAAGTTTGGGGGTTCTAAGTCATTTTATAGCAAAAAATACTGATTTAAACTTGTAAACCCAAAAATGCCAGAAAAAGCAAGTGGATATACAACAATTGTGCTACTGTATTGTTACCCTTTCATTCAGGCTTCCAATGGAAACTCTAAGTGCCTATTTGCACAAAATGCAGATATGGTAGTCTTGCCACAATGAGGAAGCCTGTCCTAAGAATTGTTATTCAGCTAAGGATGGCAGGAAGTGGCTGCAGCAGTACTGAGGTACAACAAACTATTTAAAATGTTATTAATACCTGATTTCTTTCTCTTGCAAAGTTAACATCTGTTCCATAAAACTATTTAAGCGTGGGAAAAAGCTAATTTATGTTTTTAAATTGCTTTCGCTTTTGACTTGGTACAGCCAAGAAAAAAAGTTTGGAGCACTATGGATCACTCACTTATATTATACCTTTTTTGTTTTTAAAACATAGTTGTCCCACTTCCCTGTGTTATCAGCCTTGCACACCATGCACAGTATACTGGATTTTGTCCTTTTGGCTGGTGGATTATCAAGTGTCCTTTCAAGCATAGACCATTTGAAGGTTTATTTAAAAAACAGTTGAATGGTTATGCTGTAGCCATGCCATTATTAAAAAAAACCCTTTCTTTACAAATGTGTTTTGTGCTCCTCTGGCTTCCAGAGTCCAAAACTGATGGATACAAGTGAATAAGCAGGGAGAGAGAAAAAATCTGGGAGGAGATGCTGGCCATGTGACCTGTCCAAGTCACATGATTGTCTCAATCATGCGATTTGCTGGTAACAAAGAATTCCAGGTAAGGCAAAATTTGACATAGTTACGCTGGTCCAGCTTGGACCAATGTAATTATGTCCAGTATGAGCCATACAGGTACCACAGTGCTGCACTGTTGCATATGGGAAATCATAGGTCACTTTCTCGGCACAGGCTCCATTCAGGAAGCACTTTGCATTGCTCAGTAAATGCAAAGTGTTCTTTGATTGGACAAGGTGGAGAAAGGAGTGGTGACACCTTTCAAACCTTTCCACCTTGTCCAATCAGAGAACACTTTGCATTCCTTGAGAGAATGGAAAGTGTTCTCTGTATTGCACACGTGCTGACCGGGCGACCCCCTGTGTCCAGTAAGCAGAAGTTCAGTCACTTGGCACAGGATCTGGAAGCTAGTGGAGATCACTGGAGTAGTGGTGCCCCACTACAGTGGTTTTCAGTTTCCACAGGGATCCTATGGGTATAGCACATACATACTTACTTTGGTCCAATTTGTACCAATGTAACTACAGTATGTAAAAATTGCCATACCTGAAATTCAGATTTAAGAAAAAAGAAGTCCGAGGGGCAACTCAGGCTACACACCCTATTTTATAGCCTATCTGTGAAATACAGGACACGTTTGTGTATACCAGTGAATGATAACAGACAGAGGATATTGATATCCAAACTCAGCTAAAAATGAACTCCATTAAAATATTTATGCAGAAAACGAATTTCCTAAAAAAAAATAGTTCATTTTTTTAAATGGTGGAAATGCTGGACCATAGTATCGTTTCTGACCGCTTTGATTTTTGGTATATGAGAATTCAATCAGTATCATTTTCCAGATTTTAAAAAATGGCACAGACACTCAGTGAAGCAAAATAATTGAAGTGACCTAAATCTGTTTATTCTGTTAATAAAATATTACATAACTGCTGCTATAAGGGTTGCTAGGTTTCAACACGTCTGTGCATAGCGTTAAATATTAACATCTCCCACAGTTCAGGAGTACATGTTCAAATTCAAGAGCATGGATACTGTTTAGCCAATCACAGAAGGGTCCTGTTTCCATGGCAGCAGTATCAGTGATTCATTCACAATGAAACCCACAAGGCTTTTACAAAATACTCTAAAAATAACCTTTTAAGCGGAAGCAGTGCAATTTGCCAGCTATAGTTTGTTCAGCTTTATATTGGTACAAAATTAATTTATGGTGCTTTAAATGAATTACTCATGTTTTATTCATGTATCATGTACGAGAGTGAAAGAAAGCTTCTTGATTAAAACTGAAATCTGTCTAAAAACAGTATTGTATTGGTATCAGTCAAAAAAGTCTTTTAATTTTACTCTCAGTTTGCCCAGCTGAACCAGGATTGATTATTGGCTGAACAACATTCGACTAAGTAAATGAACTTTTCAACTTTCAAAGAATGAAAAAATCTGAATGAATATCTAATGTCAAAATTACATTTTTTTTGTTCACTTAAGAAAGGTAACCCAGTCACTAAAATCTCCTATAAGCTCCAACATGCTAAAAAAAATTGTAAAAGTTAATTTAATAGGCAATCATAATAATATCTGGTTAACATGCCATGCTAATGTAGCGGTACCCCAATAGGGGCTGCTGAGTATTGCGGTCCACCTGTCACTCTGCCCAGCCCGGCACTTACTTCACAGTCACTCTAAGACAATGAACAGGGATTAGAAATTGGATGGGGTTTGGGAAATATGGGATACCCAGTGATGAATTGTAAGCTTTAAAACGGGACAACTATACACACATATCACTACTACAGTCTCCTCCAGCATATAACTTGCTTGCAGACTGTTACCCCTCCTCTCTCCAGCACATCTCTTACTCCTCAGGTGCAGCTAGCACACATGGTTAGGCCCAACACTGGCACAGCCAGGCTTCAGCAATTGCCTTATTACAGGCAGGGACCTCGGGCCCCTATTGTGTAGCAAATAGAAAGTTCCAGTGCTAGCTGCCCTATTGGTGGACTACTGATCCCAGTCAGCCCTCTTCAGGCCCTGCCAGCCCTGCGACTGCAGCTACCTGACTCCACTGCCCAGGACACTACAGTCCACTCCGCTGGCTCTGCACCCATATCAAACTGCAATCTCCCAGTTCTCTCAGGCGTGCCTCCCCAGTCCTCCTGATTGTACATGTCACTCACCAGCCCTCCTGGCTACAACCGGTGGTTCCCTCCTGTAGACTTGCCCGGCAGTACTAGCTCCCGCTGTCCTCTCCTGCTCCTCCTGTGTCTCCTGTCCAGAACCTTTATGCTTTCTTGAAGGGCTCCATCCTGCACCCAAGCACTAGGCCCAAGGCCACCCCCCCCCAGATTGGGGGGCTCCATCAAAGGCCCCATCAGCCCAGTATTCCCTCTCCAGTTCTTCCACCCAACCACTCCTCCCCAGCTGGCCTGACCCTGGGTATTTAAGGAGGCCTGCCCCCTGCCAATCCAAGTTGGGGATTGGTCAGGGCTCCTCAGAATACCCCAGGTGGTAATACCTTCCCTCTCCACCTCTCCTTCCAGAGAACCCCAGAAGCTTCTGGAAAGAAGTAGGAGGTCCTGATGACACCACCTGTGAGTCACCCAGCCCGACCCTGAGCCACTCCCAGCCCAGAATGAAAACAAACAGGCCTAGCCACCAGCTAGGCCTGCCTAAATTTACCTGCACTGCCAGAGAAAAACCTCACCCTAGCACCTCACTACCTAGAAGGTGCTACATTAACCACTTGCCGACCGCCCGCTGCAGCGTGACAGCGGCAAAGTGGCTCTTATCGCAAACCTGTAATAACTAGCATTGTGAGTGCGCATGCACCGCCGGAGGAGCGCTTGCACGCTCACTGTGTCCGGGGGGGGGCCCAGGGAGCGGATAGGGTGGACTCGATCACCACCGGCTACCCGTCGTGGCCCCCCCGCAGTGAAAGAACGGAGGTCCGTGTATGTAAACACGGATCTCCGTTCTAACAGAGGGGGAAGGGCTGTGATCACAGGCTTCCTGTATATGGAAGCCGTGATCACTCCCCTCCACCTGCCAGCCCAGCCCACATACAGTTAGAACACGCCTAGGAAACACATTTAACCCTTAGAGGGCCCCCTCCAAGTTAACCCCTTCACTGGCAAGGGCATTTACACAGTAATCGGTGCATTTTTATAGCACTGATCGCTGTATAAATGCCAATGGTCCCAAAAAAGTGTCAAAATGGTCCAACATGACCGCCGCAATATTGTAGCACCGCTAAAAATCGCAGATCGCCGCCATTACTAGTAAAAAATAAAAAAAAATAAAAAAACCCAGAAATTAATTCTCATCATCCGTAAACGCAGCAACTTTTGCGCACACCAATCAATAAACGGTGATTGTGATTTTTTTTAGCCAAAAATATGAGGAAGACTATAAATCAGCCGAAACCAATGAAAAAAAATGTTTGTTTATATTTTTTTTGGATTTGTATTTTAGCAAAAAGTAAGAAAAACTGTTTTTTTTTGCAAAATTGTGCCTCTTTTTTTATTTATAACGGCGACCAGAAATGATGCAGAGGGGATCAAATACCACCAAAAGAAAGCACAATTTGTGGGGAATAAGGGACGCAAATTTTATTTTGGTATAATGTCGCACGACCAGGCAATTGTCAGTTAAAGCGACGCAGTGCCGAATCGCAAAAAGTGCTCTGGTCCTAAAGTGTGATATCCTTCCTGGGCTGAAATGGTTAATGTAATGCAACACTCCCTTATGGCTGAGAGAAGCTGGAGAAGGTCAGCATCACTAAGATGCAAATAAGGATGAAAAAAGTGAAAACAGTCCAGGGAATTCAAAGGGTTTGCATCATATTTGTGGTGTAAAATGACCTACACTATATTAAAAAAATCTCTGCCCCCGTTAGGAACGGTTTCACCTGTTGGTGGCACTGTAGCCCCCAGACCTATGGGCTGCAGTTCTTGTGTCCACTGGTGGGTGTCCCTTAGCAGTCGGAGGCTGAGCAGTTCCAGTGTCCACCAGCAGATGTCTCTCGGCAGTCAGGACCTGATATCATCTCCTGCAATCAAGCATCACCCGACACTGTTTGCAGGAAGTGTATTTAAACCCGGGAGTGCTGTGTCAGCTCTCCTTGGTATTGCTTCCTTGTGCCTCTGAAAACCTGCATCTTGAAACCTGCATCTCGAACCCTGAATCCTGCTTTGTCCTACTCCCCGGTTCCCTCTGACTGATCTCTCGTGTATGACCCTGGCCTGGCTTAAAGTTTACCATTTGGACTTTCCCTTTTACACTAGTTATATGCTTTTGGTTGGCTTCACTATTGCTATTTTGGTTGTGCGTTTTAGTTCACTGTCACATATCTTATAATACATTCTCTTATTTCAGTTACGCTTGTGTTCGGTATTTTCTGTGCAGTTCACACATTTCTGGTCACACCAGTTTCTGACAAGACGGCTCCTAGTAGCGTCAGATTTAGGTAGCTCCTAATAACACAGCTTTATTCTCAACATTATATAGAAAATGTATGACATCCCAACCACGACACTACCTGCCTGGAGTTTGCATGTTCTTCCTGTTCTTCCTGTGCCTGTGTGGATTTCCTCTGGGTACTCCAGTTTCCTCCTACACTCCAAAGACATGCTGGTAAGTTAATTGGATCCTGTCTAAATTGGCCCTAGTATGTATACAGTATCTCACAAAAGTGAGTAAACCCCTCACATTTGTGTAAATATTTTATTATATCTTTACATGTGACAACACTGAAGAAATGATACTTTGCTAAAGTGTAAAGTAGTGAGTGTACAGCTTGTATAACAGTTTAAATTTCCTGTCCCCTCAAAATACCTCAACACACAGCCATTAATGTCTAAACCTCTGGCAACAAAATTGAGTACACCCCTACGTGAAAATGTCCAAATTGGGCCCAAAGTGTCAATATTTTGAGTGGCCACCATTATTTTCCAACACTGCCTTAACCCTTTTGGGCATGGAGTTCACCAGAACTTCACAGGGTATCACTGGAGTCCTCTTCCATTCCTTCATGAAGACATCACAGAGCTGGTGGATGTTAGAGACATTGCACTCCTCCACCTTCCATTTAGGATTTAGGTCTGGAAACATGCTTGGCCAGTCCATCACCTTTACCCTCAGCTCCTTTAGCAAGGCAGTGGTCGTCTTGGAGTTGTGTTTGGGGTCGTTATCATGTAGCAATACTGCCCTGCGGCCCAGTCTCCGAGGGGAGGGGATCATGTTCTGCTTCAGTATGTCACAGTACATTTGGCATTCATGGTTCCCTCAGTGAACTGTAACTCCCCAGTGCCAGCAGCACTCATGCAGCCTCAGACCATGACACTCCCACCACCATGCTTGACTGTAGTGAAGACACACTTGCCTTTGTACTCCTCACCTGGTTGCCGCCACACACGCTTGATTGATACCAGTAATCCATGTCCTTAGTTTGCTTGTCTTCAGCAAACGGTTTGTGGGCTTTCTTGTGTATCACAATTTGATGCAGTGTGCAGCATATGGTCTGAGCACTGACAGCCTCCCCCCACCCCTTCAACCTCTGCAGCAATGCTGACAGCACTCATACGTCTATTTTCCAAAGACAACCTCTGGATATGACGCTGAGCATGTGCAATCAACTTCTTTGGTTGACTGTGGCGAGGCCTGTTCTGAGTGGAACCTGTCTTGTTAAACCTCTGTATGGTCTTGGCCACCATGCTGCAGCTCAGTTTCAGGGCCTTGGCAATCTTCTTATAGCCTAGACCATCTTTATGTAGAGAAACAATTATTTTTTTTCAGATCCTCAGAGAGTTCTTTCCCATGAGGTGCAATGTTGAATTTCCAGTGACCAGTATGAGAGAGTGAGAGCGATAACACAAAATTTAACACGCCTGCTCCCCATTCACACCTGAGACCTTGTAACACTCACGAGTCATATGACACCGGGGAGGTAAAATGGCTAATTGGGCCCAATTTGGACATTTTCACTTAGGGGTGTACTCACTTTTGTTGCCAGCAGTTTAGACATTAATGGCTGTGAGTTATTATGAGGGGACAGCAAATTTACACTGTTATACAAGCTGTACACTCACTACTTTACATTGTAACAATTTGTCATTTCTTCAGTATTGTCACCTGAAAAGATAAGAATAAATTATTTACAAAAACGTGAGGGGTGTACTCACTTTTGTGAGATACTGTAATTATATGTGTATTAACCACTGTATTTTTAGTAGGGTTAAATGTTATCTTTTGTTACTTTTGCTTTCAGTTGATAACTCTTTTACATGGCGATATAGGCACATTCTTTGCAGGCCATCCATGGATATCTATTTTTTTTATAAATTTACATCTATTTTTTCTAAAATATATAGCCTAAAACTGTACCTAAGGAACCATGTTTTTTAATCCATGGAATAGCAATCTTTAGATGTCTGCTTGCTCCCTTGATTTATCTTTTGAGTGCATTCAGCAGGGTATCCTCAAAACCCTTATGCACTGTTATGCAAATATTGACCACAGTGGTCAGTTGCTGCCCTCCCCCCCCACCTCCTACCCCTGAACCTACTTATTAGTTCCAAAATGTAGCTGGTGGTCTCACTGCCAATAGGCAGACAGGAGAGCCTGGAGGCAGGCCAAGAGGAGGCCACAGTAGCTGCCATCAATGCTTGAATAGGATGGCTGGAATTTTGAGAATGGTTGAGTGCTCTAAAGTTAAACCAAGGATCCAAGCAGGTACCAAATAGCAAATACATCAGCAGTCAAACAAATATTCAGTTGGTGATAGTCTATAATAAAAGAAAATGTACCAATGCAAGGTCTTTTCATAAATTAATGTAATATTGATCTTTATAAATTGGAATTACAGTATCACTGGCTCAACTTTTTATTTCAAGTCTCTTTATTTGCCAATGTCAATAGGGTATTGACATTGGCAGGGTATTGGGTGTGTACAATTTTATAAATATATTTTTTAAGATATAAATATATGTAGGGTGTTTGCAGGTGGGCTATCATTATTCTTTGAATATCAACTCCAGTGACAGTGTGTAGAGCACATTTCTAATTTCATTTTGTGGATAGTTTTTTCAAACCCTAATTTGCACTCTGTGGAAATGTACCATAAGTGTTCTGAATATATCTTCAAGAGTTCTGTATATATTTTTCATATTACATTGAAGGTTATATTTTTTTCTCTTAGCTGTTCCCATGGATACAATCATTTTCACACAACAGGGAACGTAATTCCACTTCTGCCTTTAAATAGAATACCCATAATATATAATGTTCTTGAAGGCTTAGAATATATATTTTCTTTAATAATTTATAATTCATTCATAGCCATATAACCTTGTCATTTTTTCCTCACAAATTAAACTATTGTTTACTGAGCTTTAGTTGGACACAACCTCTTCTGTGTCCTTTGAAGTGTTAGGTACCTCCTACATTGTGAAATGTTATCATCCTATGTCTACATGGCCACACCACAACACTGGTGCTGCATACCATTGCTGTGCACTGTGCAAAGTGCCCCTCATTTGTAATCCAGCAATCTTCACTGTCAGAAAGTCGGTCTCCAGTGGGTATAACTCCCTCTCTAAAACGGTCCCAATTTATTCTGTTGGTTATTGTCACAAGTAGCAGAGGATTGATCAGGATTGAGCATGGGGAACTCCTGGATTAAAGGAGCATGATGACAGGAGCATAAGAGTAATCCGAGGAAGAGCAGGAACAGTATTGTAAGTACAGTGAAGAATTACAGAAGAGCGGGTACAGGATCAAGAGGAGACAGACAGGAATGAGAGAGTCAGTACAGCCTAACTAAGAAAGATGCAACCACCCTGATGGGTGGTGGAAGATTACCTAAATAGCCACAAACACCTAACAGATGGGACACAAGTGGAAAAGAACAGCCCTAAGATAAATGGTGGTATTCTGCATGATATTCCCTCATCAAGGGTTAAAACATTACAAATCAGTGGGGCTGTTACTATATGGTGATAGTATTTAATATCACTTTGTTAAGGAGGGAGACTATTGAGAAAATACCAACCATTAGTACAACTCTACTTTGGAACAGCTTGGAGAGACCCTGTTTTCAAAAGCAAATGAAAAATACCAAGGTAATTTCCTTTTCAAGGGTGTTATCATTTTTACAAATGCTGCTGTACATCAAATTTTACAGATTACCATAGAGCAGCTTTAACATTAGTTTAGTGTACTACATCTTGGAAGTTTAGTGTTTTTGTGTCCTACATCTCCTTTCTGCCTTTCGCCCAAAGATACAATTAGAAAAAATATTGCAAGGTGTACTGCCAATTACTATGATGTGGTGGTCTGGCTACAGAATAATTTTTAGGGTGCAAGGTGATAAACTGCTTTTATACTGGAAAGAAAGTACAGTAGGTAAAAATAATTAATTAATATATGTAGTGATTTTATCAGCTTTTGATTTCACATTTTTATTAATTATTATGAAATTCTTTAAAGTGACTTAGTTACGCAACATACTCTTATGTAATGCTGAGCGGATGGTGCCCCTTGCCTAACTTTCTTACCTTTCTTATCCCTCTTAGTTTCTTTCTTCTTTCCCCCCTCTTCTGTATCTCCCTTCGTCCTCTCTCTCCCCATAGTTGTCTTTCTTTTCGCTCCTTGTTGGGCTTCTCTTCTTTTTCTTTCCTATTTTCCCTTCCTAGATATTTTTCTTTTATTTTTATTTGTATGTTCGACTTTCAATTTGATAATGCGCAGGTAATCAAGTTAACATATTATTTCAGTTGCTAATTGACAACATGTCTATATTAGATGGAACCATATAATTACTATTGATGACATCGTATATGTCCTTACTGCCGGTTCCTTTCTCAATCTTCTTTATGGGTACCCATACTTGGTTTTTCTATAAAATAAAAACATATTCAATATAAGTAGCGTGGGACATGGTGTTCCCATCCCATAGGACACAGTTTGATCCCAGTGGGGTGTCTGGGTTGGTGAGCACCACGTATAGACCACAATAAGTTCCTCATTCTTAAACGGATTTAATATTTCCTTCAAGTCAATGTATTTTGTATACAATACGAGTTAAATACGCCAGTGTTCCTACTGGGATGTACCTTGTTACTCCTTAGTCCCTTTGTGTTTAAAAAACAATAAAAACATATTGAACCTAAAGTGACTTAGTTACATGGTTACATAGTTGGTAAGGTTGAAAAAAGACACCAGTCCATCCAGTTCAACCTGTGTAGGTGTGTGTGTTCATAATAATTTCCCATATCCCTGTATACTGTGCTCGCTAAGATACATGTCCAAGAGTTTTTTAAAACTATCAATACTTCCCGCTGATATCACTGATAGTGGAAGGGAATTCCACACCCTTACCGCCCTGACAGTAAAAATCCCCTGTCCAGTTTAAAGTCAAATTACTCCTCCAATTTCCTTGAGTGGCCCTGTGTCTTCTTACACTCCCTGAGACTGAATAGTTTATTCCTTATGCTAGAATCTCCATTGAGGTATTTGTATATCACTATCATATCACCTCTCAAGCATCTCTTCTCCAGAGAGAATAAGTTTAATGATTGTAGTCGTTCCTCGTAACTGAGGTCCTCCAGTTCCCTTATTAACTTTGTTGTCCTTCTCTGGACTTTCTTCAGTTCCCGCACCTCCCTCCTCAGGATTGGAGACCAGAACTGGACAGCATACTCCAGATATGTCCGAAAAAGATTTTTATAAAGTGGCAGTATTATCATCTTATCTCTGGAATAAATTCCCTTTTTTATGCATGCTAATATCCTGCTATCTTTGCTTGCTGCAGCTTGGCGTTGCATGCCATTGCTGAGTCTGTGATCTACTAGGACCCCCAATGTTTTTCTATCCTGGATTCTCCCAGAGGTTCTCCCCCTAGTGAGTAACTTGCATTAACATTTTTAGCCCCAAGTGGATTACTTTACATTTTTCAACATTAAACCTCATTTGCCATGTAGTTGCCCACCCCATTATTTTGTTGAGGTCCTCTTGTAAAGTTACTATATCTTGCTGCGAAAGATTTCCCTACTTAGCATCGTATCGTAATTAAACACTGAGATTGAGCTATTTATCTCATCCTTTATATCATTTATGGAGAGAGTAATCAGAATTGGACCCAGGACAGAGCCTTGGGGTACCCCGCATACCACTCCAGAGCATTATAACCACCATTGAACCCACCCCTGTAACCAGTTTTCTATCCATGTACAAACCCTATGGTCCATGCCTACAGATCTCAGTTTGTGAATTAAGTGTCTATGGGGCACTGTATCGAATGCTTTTGCAAATTCCTAATACAACACATCCAGCAACCTTCCCTTATCTAGATGGCATCTCACTTCCTCGTAGAATGTTAACAGATTGGTTTGGCAAGAACAACCTTTCATAAACCCATGCTGATTACTATTAAAGCGGAGTTCCACCCATGTAAAAGTCAACAGCTACAAAAAGTGCTGCTTAATAATCAGACACTCACCTGTCCCTCGCTCCAGCGATGCGGTCGCCCGAGGGCTCGCTCTTCGCCTCCTCCACTTGGCGGTGCCGGCATCACAGGTGTGGGCACCCGGCTTTGGCTCCAAAGCCGGGTGCACACTGTGCATGCGCGAGTCGCGCTGCGCCTTGTGACTGGCCGGCGTATCTTCTGGTACCTGTGACGTGTCCCAGAAGATCACCGAGAGGGAGGGGGGAAGGTGGGCTACCTTCCTGGAGCTGCGATGCCAGGGGAGGAAGTGGACCTGGGACCCTGTGAAAACAGGGTCCCTGGTCACCCCCCAAAAAAAAGACATGCCAATTGTGGCATGTCGAGGGGTCACCTTCCATTAAAGCGGAAGTTCCACTTTTGGGTGGCACTCCGCTTTAATTATACCGTTTTTATCATAAAATTCTTGGATATAGTCCCTTATCATCCCCTACAATAGTTTACATTCTATCAATGTTAGAATGACAGGCCTGTAGTTCCCAGGTATACATTTTGGCCATTTTGTGAATATTGGTACTGCGTTGGCCCTTCGCCAATCAGCTGGTACTATTCCTGTCAGTATGCTATCCATAAAATTTAGGAATATTGGTCTGGCTATAACCTGACTGAGTTCTTTGTGGACTCTCAGGTGTAAGCCATCCGGTCCTTTTGATTTATTTCTATTAAGCTTTTCTAGTCTTTTTGGACTCTGGCTTCTGTTAGCGACAAGGGTACATCCTGTGACATGCTACTAACAATACAGTCCTGGTTGTTATACCCCTCCTTTTCCTATGTAAAAACTGAGAAGAAAGCATCTAGTACAGTTGCCTTCTCCTTGCCATTTATAACCAACTTCCCATCATCATCCTTTATGGGGTCAATGTGCTCTGACCTTGCTTTTTTCTGTTGATATATTTAAGAAATTTCTTGGGATTCTTTTTTACTCTCCTTCGCTATGTGTCTTTCGTGGTCTATTTTAGCTACCCGGATTGTGTGCTTACATTTTTTATTACATTTCTTGTAGTGTTGGAATGCTGACAATGACACCTCAACCTTATATTTCTTGAAGGCAATTTTTTTCTTTTTAATATGTCTTTTTTCATTAAAGTTTAGCCACCCAGGTTTAACCTTTGCTCTTTTATATTTATTACCCATTGGAATGCACTGGATGATACCTTTATTTATTATGTTCCTAAGGTATTCCTTTTTTTCCTCAGTGTTCAATGTTTATAGGATTTGGTCCCATTTAATATCTTGTCGCAGTTTAGAAAAGTTCTTTTGAAATGTAGTGTTTTCATACTACCCTTGTGCCTTCTTTTCCTATGATCTATGCCAGTGTTTCTCAACTCCAGTTTTTTTTTCCTTTTGTGTTTTTTTTGTAGCTTGTAGTGGCTACTCTTAACATATTTGCACTTTGTTGTTTTTGTCACGTCAATCTCTGAGCAATGGCAGTGCCCTAGAAGTGTTGGGGAGGGGAGGGAAGGGGAGGAGGGAAGAAGGGAGGAAGAAAGGAAGGAAAAATGTTTCTTTTTTTTTTTTTCTCCCCTTTTCTCTCCTTGTGGCCAGTAGTAGCCACTCTTAACACATATTATAATGTTTTGTTTTTGTCACGTTATACTCTGTGGAAAAGTAGAACCTTAGAGGTGTTTTTTTTTTTTTTTCTTCGGGTATATCTTGTAAACCCTTTTTTATAAAGTAAGATTTAGGAATAAGAAGATAGAAGCAATAATGAATAGGAGATGCGTTTGATTTTTACTTTTGATGATTGATCTGTAATTGTCCTGACACTGACTGTTTTTTTTTTTTTTAAAACATGCTTTATTAAACATTTTCCAGGGTGTACAACAAAAGAAATGCAATGTTCTTAAAGGCAAGTATCGATAACAATCATGTAGACAATCGAGATACAGCAGTAACATAACAATGGTTGAGCCAATGGCACATCTGTTGATTCAACCATGGGTGAATAGATATGTGAAACACGTTTTTAACGTTGAGGGATGGTGATATTGTAATTAACCAAGTCAGTCAGGGCTTGTGAGAGAGGATGTCTCAATGGATTTCGCTTGTGGCTTAAGTTATGAAGTGAAAAGTGTCTCAGGAAAGGTTGGGAGGGTTGAACGTCAAGGGAGTGATTAGACTGGAATCTTTACTGGGGTTAAGGTCTCGAAATTTTGAGTCCTCCTAGAGAATTAGATAGATCCGCTTTTAAGTACCATTCTGAAAGACTGAAGGGTTGCATAAAGGCATTTATCTCTTCTGGGTTGTGAGAGTATTCTATAAATTTCCTCCAACGCCTAAAGAATTTCTTAACACCGGTGAGGTTCATATTTATGGTATCTTGTTTTTCTAGATAAAGCAGGGATATGAGAATATTGTTGACTAGATCCAGCCCCGGGGGAGAGCGCTGGATCCAAGACTGCATTATAGCGCGTCTTGCCACCAAGAGGCACAGATGCGCCCAGTCAGAATATGGCGGTGCCGCTTGAGGTGATGAGGCTGTTTGAGGGTTGCCGCTGAAGAGGCATATGATGGGGTCTTTTGGAATATTTTCGTTGCTGACTTTGCTAATGAGTGTCAAGACTTTGTCCCAGAAGCAGGATATGGAAGGACACAGCCAAAGTCGGTGATGCAGGGTGGGTCTCTGGGTATGGCACCAAGGGCAGCTGACCTGTTTCGGATCCCCTGGAGAGTAAATCATGGGCATATAGGCTCTGTGAGCCAACTTAAATTGCGTCTCTCTCCATATTTCTGAGGTCACTAGGGAGCAAACCTTTTTGTAGCCCAATAAAATTTGTGTGGGTGCTTGTGCATTGTCAAGGACTATCTCCCAGGGTTTGAATTGTTGGGATGCATATTTGTCAATTTGGTGTTGGGATAAGTGCCTGTATATTGTCTCGGATATACGGGTACTAAATGAGAGGTCCCCTAGGCTTTGTCCAGTCGACGGGAACCACGGTATGGGTCTCTGGGTGGGACGTAGTGGCTGAAACCGACACAGGAAGGTATAGGACGAAGACCCTGTTTCAGAACTGTGAGTAATCGTTTCAGTCGTTGCTTTTATAAGGTTTTCTGGGGTAGTATACGGAGAAGTCGCCGTTGGGAGTTTGTCGGAGTAGTG
>BLSH010045459.1:13540-26232 GCA_018402905.1 Glandirana rugosa | reverse complement strand
TGAGTTGTTGGGGGTTTGGGATGGACAAGGCGCTGATGAGTTGTTGGGGGTTTGGATGGACAAGGTGCTGATGAGGTGTTGGGGGTTTGGGATGGACAAGGTGCTGATGAGTTGTTGGGGGTTTGAGATGGACAAGGTGCTGATGAGTTGGAGTTTGGGATAGACAAGGCGCTGATGAGTTTTTGCAGGCCACATGGCTTGGACTGGTCCTTATTGGTCAGTAAGGCTTTATGGTGGAATGAGCTGGGACTGCTGTTTTGCAGGTGGTCCCAGTATGCTCCCTCTTCTGTACTGCGAGAAGTAAGGGAAATCTGCCCAGCTCGGACCGGCAAGCACTGTGGGAAGAGCTCCGATGGACTTGGAGGAGGTGCTTGCAGAATTCCAGGTGGAATATTTCTGTTGGGCTGGAGTCCCATTTGGATTGGTCTGAGTCTGTGACCTGACCCCAAACTTCACTGCCATAAAGAAGAATTGGGGTGATGACGCTATCAAATATTATGAGCCAGACTCTCACTGGAGGTTTTAGGTGGTACAGCCGTCTCCTGATGGCATAAAAGGTTCTGCATGCCTTGTCTTTTAGTGCCTCTATGTCTGGCTTGAAACTTCCTGATTGGTTGATTTCTAGGCCGAGGTCGGTGTAGCTGTTAGTTTCATCAAGAGTGCAGTTGTCTAATGTAAAGGAAGGGCTCTTTGTTTGTTTTGTGTTTTTCCTTTGAAACACCATGCTTTTGCTTAGGTTGATTGGCATTGCCCATGTGGCACTGTATTTCTCCAGAACTTCCAGGCTGTCTTGTAGGCCTCTCTCTGTTGGTGACAGAAGTAGGAGGTCATCCACATACAGCAGGAACTTCACCTCGGTGTCATGCAGGGTCAGTCCAGGGGCTGGGGAGGATTCTAGAGCTGCGGCCCATTCATTGATGTAGATGGTGAAGAGGGTTGGACTCAGGCTGCAGCTCTGTCTGACTCCCCGGGCTGCCGGAAGGGTTCCGTTCTTTTCCCGTTCACCTTTACGCTGCAGCTGTTCTCGGTATCTGAATTCTTGATGACATCATATGTTTTCCCTCCTATTCCACTCTCCAATAGTTTGAGGAAGAGGCCTGGGTGACTACCACCTTCCTTTACCAAGCCCCTAACTTCCTGTGTCTTGGGGTTCTGCCCATACCCTCTTGGCCACGAGCTCCACCTTGAGGATTAAACAAACTCTATAACCACTCTGTTACCACCGAAGTGCTCTACACAAGGTCCTCCCACCTGACTGCCAGGTGAGAACTTTAGAGAGTTTATCCCCTTCCTTACCGGCATATAGTAATAATCCGCTGGCAAGGTGCACTCCCCATCCTGGGTGGACGTCATATGACGTCCTCCCGTTTTTGCCGCTCTGCGGGCCCACAGGGGCCCGCATCGCGGCGATCGGGGATCGGCCATGTCCCTCGGGACTCCGGCCTTCCATGATCAGGGTAAAGAGCCAATAAAATTGGCTCTTTACCACGTGATCGGCTGTGTCCTATCACAGCCGGTCACCTCCGACCAAAACAAACAGCGGCATGCACGCTGCTCGTGCGCGCCCCCGGGGGCGCCCAGCGCGGTGATCGGGGTTCGGGCTTGCCCCTTGGACAAAGCCCAACCCCGATCACGGTAAAGAGCCAATCATATTGGCTCTTTACCATGTGACCAGCTGTGTCCAATCACAGCCGGTCACAGAATGACAAGAATCCACGGTAACGAGCTGTTCCCGGGTTCTCCTATTCACACACCGATCGTGTATGAGGAGGAGATATCGGTAACACCTCGTTACCGCTTACTGTGTGCACCAATCACACTGATTGTCCCCCCAATAAAGAGTACCTGTCACCACCCCATCAGAGTACCTGTCGCCAACCCATCAGATTACCCGTTTACCTGTCACCAACCCATCACAGTACCCAAGTACCCGTCACCAGCCCATCTGAGTACCTGTCACCAGCCCATCAGAGTACCCGAGTACCTGTCACCAACCCATCAGAGTATCCGAGTACATGTCACAAACCTTTCTGAGTACCCGAGTACCTGTCACCAGCTCATTAGAGTACCCGAGTACCGGTCACCAGTCCATCTGAATACCTGTTACTAGCCCATCTGAGTACCCTAGTACCTGTCACTAGCCCATCTGAGTACCCGAGTACCTGTCACTAGCCCATCTGAGTACCCTAGTACCTGTCACTAGCCCATCTGAGTACCTGAGTGCCTGTCACTAGCCCATCTGAGTCCCCGAGTACCTGTCACTAGCCCATCTGACTACCCGAGTACCTGTCACTAGCCCATCTGAGTACCCTAGTACCTGTCACTAGCCCATCTGAGTGCCTGTCACCAGCCCATCAGAGTACCCGAGAACTTTTTACCAGCCATTCAGAGTACCCGAGTACCTTTTACCAGCCCATCAGAGTACCCGAGTACCTTTTACTAATCCATCAGAGTACCCAAGTACCTATATGCAGCCCATAAGAGTACCCGAGTACGTATCTGCAGCCCATGCCTCATAAAATATACATTGGGGTGTTTGCTTTCCAAATTGGGTAATTTTGTGGGTAATTCCACTGTCCTGGTGCTCCAGGACCTTCAAAAGTGTGATAGGTAGGAATGAAATTAGATGTGTAATTTATGCTCCTAGAACGCCTGAAGGTAATACTTCAATTCTGGACCTCTCTATGTGGCCGGGCTGTGTAAAAGCCTCACACATGTGGTATCGCTATACTCGGGACGAGTAGCAGAATATATTTTGGGGGGTCATTTTTGCTATGTACATGCTAAGTGTTAGAAATATCATATAAATTGACAACTTTGTGTAAAAAAAAAAAAAAAGTTTTAATTTTCTTTCCACGTTTTCCGAAGACTTGTGGAAAAAAATGAACCGTACAAAAGACTCATAATGCCTCGTGGAATATACGTTGGGGTGTTTGCTTTTCAAAATGGGGTCATTTTGTGGGTAATTCGACTGTGCTGGTGCTCCAGGACCTTCAAAAATGTAATAGGTCATTAGGATATTTTATGTGTAATTTATGCTTCTAGAACGCATGATGGTGCTCCCTGCATGTTGGACCTCTCTATGTGGCCAGGCTGTGTAAAAGTCTCACACATGTTGTATTGCCGACTAACAGCAGAATGTATTTTGGGGTGTAATTTTTGCTATGTACATGCTATGTGTTAGAAATATCTTATAAATTGACCACTTTGTGTAAAAATGAAAGAGTTTTTATCTTCTTTCCGCGTTTTTCAAAGACTTAACCATACAAAAGACTCATTATGCCTCATAGATTACACATTGGGGTGTTTGCTTTCCAAAATGGGGCCATTTTGTGGGAAATTCCAGTGTCCTGGTGCTCCAGGGCCTTCAAAGGTGTAATAGGTGGTTGAGAAATGAGATGTGTCATTTATGCTCGTAGAACGCCTAAAGGTGCTGCTTCAATGTTAGGCCTTTGTATGTGGCCAGGCTGTGTAAAACTCACACATGTGGTATCGCCATACTCAGGAGGAGTAGCAGAATGTGTTTTGGGGTGTCATTTTTGCTATGTACATGCTATGTGTTGGAAATATCTTATAAATGGACAACTTTGTGTTAAAAAAAATGCATTTTCATCTTTTTCCCCACATTTTCTAACAACTTCTGGAAAAAAATTAACCATTCAAAAGACTCATTATGCCTCATAGATTATACGTTAGGGCGTTTGCTTTCCAAAGTGGGGTAATTTTGTGGGCAATTCCATTGTCCTGGTGCTCCAGAGCCTTCAAAAATGTAATAGGTGGCTGAGAACTGAGATGTGTAGTTTATGTTCGTAGAACGCCTGAAGGTGCTACTTCAATGTTGGGCCTCTGTATGTGGCCAGGCTGTGTAAAAGTCTCACACATGTGGTATCGCCATACTCAGGAGGAGTAGCAGAATGTGTTTTGGGGTGTAATTTTAGCTATGTACATGCTGTGTGTTGGAAATATCTTATAAATGGACAGCTTTGTGTAACAAAAATGCGTTTTCATTTTTTTCCCACATTTTCTAAAAACTTCTGGAAAAAAATGACATGTTCAAAAGACTCATTATGCCTCATAGATTATATGTTGGGGTGTTTGCTTTCCAAAATGGGGTCATTTTGTGGGCAATTCTATTGTCCTGGTGCTCCAGGGCCTTCAAAAGTGTAATAGGTGGTTGAGAAATGAGATGTGTAATTTATGCTCGTAGAATGCCTAAACGTGCTACTTCAATGTTGGGCCTCTGTATGTGGCCAGGCTGTGTAAAAGTCTCACACATGTGGTATCGCCATACTCAGGAGGAGTAGCAGAATGTGTTTTGGGGTGTCATTTTTGCTATGTACATGCTATGTGTTGGAAATATCTTATAAATGGACAACTTTGTGTTAAAAAAATGCATTTTCATCTTTTTTCCCACATTTTCCAACAACTTCTGGAAAAAAATTAACCATTCAAAAGACTCACTATGCCTCATAGATTATACGTTAGGGTGTTTTCTTTCCAAAATGGGGTCATTTTGTGGGCAATTCCATTGTCCTGGTGCTCCAGGGCCTTCAAAAGTGTAATAGTTGGCTGAAAAATGAGATGTGTAATTTATGTTCGTAGAACGCCTGAAGGTGCTACTTCAATGTTGGGCCTCTGTATGTGGCCAGGCTGTGTAAAAGTCTCACACATGTGGTATCGCCATACTCAGGAGGATTATCAGAATGTATTTTTGGGTGTCATTGCAAGTATGCATATTCTGTGTGTGAGAAATAACTTGTTGTTATAACAAATTTGTGTAAAAAAAAAAAAATTCTTCATTTTGCAAAGAATTGTGGGGAAAAAAAATACAACTTCAAAAAACTCACCATGCTCCTTACTAAATACCTTGGAATGTCGACTTTCCAAAAAGGGGTCATTTGGGGGTATTTGTAGTTTCCTGGCTTGTTAGGGTCTCAAGAAATGAGATAGGTGGTCAATACATCTGGTGTGATCAATATTCAGTGATTGGCTTGTAGACTCAATAACTTTCACAGAGAATAAATAATATCCACTAATTTGGGTTATTTTTACCAAAGATCGGTAGCAGTATAAATTATGGCCCAAATTTATGAAGAAAAATGACTTTTTTGCTAAATTTTTCAATACAAACTAAAAAAAAGTGTTTTTTTTTCAAAATGTTCGCTACTTTTTCGCTTGTATTGAAAAAAATAAAAATCCCAGCAGTGATTATAAACCACCAAAAGAAAGCTCTATTTGTGAGGAAACAGTGATAAAATTTTTGTTTGGGTACAGCGTAGCATGACTGAGTAATTGTCATTCAAAGTGTGAGAGCGCTGAAAGCTGAAAATTGGTCTGGGAAGGAAGGGGGTTTAAGTGTCCGGTATGGAAGAGGTTAAAGTGTTACTAAACCCAGTAATATGAATATACTGTAGTTCACCTGCCCCTCCCCCCCCCCACAGTGCCCCCTTCCCCCCTTCCAGCCACTATACCCCATTCTGGATGCCCTGCATACCACAGTCAAGCGATAAGCTGCAGTTTCTCCAGAGCTGTGTGTTCAGGTAGGAGGAGATTTCCACTATTGCCTGTATACACGCCCACATGTGTGATGTCACTACCATGTGACCTGGCTAGCTCTGAGAAAGTTCTCTCCAGCGTAAAAGACACAACTGAGCATGTGCAGGTCGGCTACCATGCCTGTGCCTGGCCTTCCCCAGATAGACAGTGCCGGAGGGGGGGATCTGTCCATAGAGGATAAAGCAGCCTTTTTACACAATGCAGAGGATTAACCCCTTAAGTTCCCCAGTGAGTATAACAAGCGTGCTGTTCTGCATATGCAGACTGATTTTACTGTTGTGGGTTTGCCCAATTTACCAAAAATGTCATCAAACAAAAAATCGTTTGACGGCGGCAGGTTGGCTCTCCTGTACAGCGGCACTTTAAGAGAGCATAGCAGGCGCGTGCGTGACCAGTGGGCGCGATGTCCGCCGGCTACCCGCGCTCCGCACAGAGCCAGAATGGGGATCTGTTGATGAAAACAAATGGATCTCCGTTCTGGCAGGGGAGGGGAAAGAGATTTGCTGTCCCCAGTGATCAGGAGCAGCGTTCTCTCTCCACCCCCACTCAGTCCCCTCCCCCCACAGTTAGAAACACCTCCCTAGGGAACACTTAACCCCTAGATCACCCCCTAGCGTTAACCCCTTCCCTGCCAGTGACATTTATACAGGAATCAGTGGCTATTTTTAGCTCTGATCGCTGTATAAATGGAAACGGTCCCAAAAAAGGGTAAAAAATGTTCGACATGTCCGCCGCAATACCGCAGTCCCGATAAAAATCGCAGATCGCCGCCATTACTAGTAAAAAATTAATAAATAATAAAAATGCCATAAATTTATTCCCGTAGTTTATAGACGCCATAAAATTTGCACAAACCGATCGATATTCGCTTATTGCGGTTTGGGTTTTTTTTTCCAAAAAATTTTTATTTTTTTTCAAAATTGTCGCTCTTTGTTTATAGCGCAAAAAATAAAAACCGCAGAGGGGATCAAATCCCAGCAAAAGAAAGCTCTGTTTGTGGGGAAAATGGACGTCAATCTCGTTTGAGTAAAACGTCGCACGACCGCGCAATTGTCAGTTAAAGCGACGCAGCGCCGAATCGCAAAAAGTGCTCTGGTCCTAAAGGGGGAAATCCTTCCGGGGCTGAAGGGGTTAAAGTGGAACTGAAGGACATTTTGGATAAAGTGGGGAGGAATTGGAAGATCTGCCAGGTTTTTATCATGGAAGTGACAGGAAATCTCTGCAAATTTAAGGCAATTCCTTGGGGAGCCCCAGGTGTCCCCAATGGAAGATTTCCCCTCTATTACCTTTCTGGGGACAACCCACAATTTGGGATTTCCTTTCACTTTTAATGTCAATGGTAAACGAGACAGAGAGAAGAGAAATCTCCCCAACAGGGGCGCAGGCAGCAATAAAAACCCCACAGGAGTTCCTCTCCTCTTCATCCAAAACTAAAAATATGTTCTCGTTGGCATTGGGCTTTAATCTCTCTGATGTTCTCCTGGCAGTCAGGTGGCAGGGCCTGGTGTGGAGCAAAACTGGCAACTGCTACCGCAATGTGACAAACGGCACCGTCACTCCAAAAGATTTATAGAGCGCCTTCAATCCCGAGGTGGAGCTCGCGGCCAAGAGGGTATGGACAGAACCCCAAGACACAGGAAGTAAGGAGCTGAGAACAGGAAGTGAGGAGCTGAGTACAGGAAATGAGGAGCTGAGTACAGGAAGTGAGGAGCTCAGTACAGGAAATGAGGAGCTGAGTACAGGAAGTGAGGAGCTCAGTACAGGAAATGAGGAGCTGAGTACAGGAAGTTAGGAGCTCAGTACAGGAAGTTAGGAGCTCAGTACAGGAAGTGAGGAGCTGAGTACAGGAAGTAAGGAGCTCAGTACAGGAAGTTAGGAGCTCAGTACAGGAAGTTAGGTGCTCAGTACAGGAAGTTAGGAGCTGAGTACAGGAAGTTAGGAGCTGAGTACAGGAAGTTAGGAGCTGAGTACAGGAAGTGAGGAGCTCAGTACAGGAAGTTAGGAGCTGAGTACAGGAAGTTAGGAGCTGAGTACAGGAAGTTAGGAGCTGAGTACAGGAAGTTAGGAGCTCAGTACAGGAAATGAGGAGCTGAGTACAGGAAGTTAGGATCTGAGTACAGGAAGTTAAGAGCTGAGAACAGGAAGTTAGGAGCTCAGTACAGGAAGTTAGGCGCTCAGTACAGGAAGTTAAGAGCTGAGAACAGGAAGTGAGGAGCTGAGTACAGGAAGTGAGGAGCTGAGTACAGGAAGTAAGGAGCCGAGTACAGGAAGTTAGGAGCTCAGTACAGGAAGTTAGGAGCTGAGTACAGGAAGTTAGGAGCTGAGTACAGGAAGTTAGGAGCTCAGTACGGGAAGTTAGGAGCTGAGTACAGGAAGTTAGGAGCTCAGTACAGGAAGTTAAGAGCTCAGTACAGGAAGTTAGGTGTTCAGTACAGGAAGTTAGGAGCTCAGTACAGGAAGTTAAGAGCTCAGTACAGGAAGTGAGGAGCTGAGTACAGGAAGTAAGGAGCTGAGTACAGGAAGTTAGGAGCTGAGTACAGGAAGTTAGGTGCTCAGTACAGGAAGTTAGGAGCTCAGTATGGGAAGTTAGGTGCTCAGTACAGGAAGTGAGGAGCTCAGTACAGGAAGTTAGGAGCTCAGTACAGGAAGTTAGGAGCTGAGTACAGGAAGTTAGGAGCTCAGTATGGGAAGTTAGGTGCTCAGTACAGGAAGTTAAGAGCTCAGTACAGGAAGTGAGGAGCTGAGTACAGGAAGTAAGGAGCTGAGTACAGGAAGTAAGGAACACAATGGATGTCTCCTAGACCAGTGTTTTTCAACTCCACTCCTCAAGGCACACCAACAGGTCATGTTTTCAGGATTTCCATGAGTTTGCACAAGTGATTTGATCAGTTTCACTGCCTTAGCAATTACCACAGCTGTTTCATCTGAGGGAAATCCTGAAAACATGACCTGTTGGTGTGCCTTGAGGACTGGAGTTGAAAAACACTGTCCTAGACCATCATGGGGAAATGGGAATGTATTGTAGAGATGTACTGAAGAGATTTTTCCTGACATTCATTTAATTTTTTTTGGTGAAGTTGGGCTTTAAGCTTCATCTTCTCAGCTGGCAGCCAGGTGGCAGGACGCTTGTGTGGCGCACTCCTGTGGTAAATCCGGCAGCTGCTACTATAATGTGGCAAAGCAAAGGGCGCCGTTACTCGGAAGATTTATAGAGGGAGTTTAATCCCTGAAGTGCAGCTCGTGGCCAAGAGCGTCCGGGCAGAACTCCAAGGTTTTAAAGTGAGGAGAGGGCGGCCATCAGCGTAGAGATGAGGTAAAAATACTCAGCAATGAGGTATTCCTTCTAGAAATGGAATACAGCAAGGTCAAGGGTAAAACGCGGCACTGCGACACCTATGATGGCGTCCCGCTGCCACCATATTTCCAGAGATCTCCCCGAAGCCAATCACCAACCTGAGCGTTCGTCATTCTCTTCCCTATCTGTCCCTAACGACCATCCACTGTGAGAAAATTGGCCGAACGATCGCCCGGTTTTCCTTGTTTCACAGCAAATCCGAACCGAGGAAGGAAACACTGCGCACCCTCAGGACAACGTTTTTTGTTTCTGGTCACGCGCGGTCTTTTATTTCTGATTTTTTTCTGTACAAAAACGATACAAATTAAACCAAAATCGTTCGTTCTTTTCATGGGTTTGTCCCTTCAGGAGATTTCGTTTGCAAAGTCTGTGGAAAGTTGTTTATGAAAATCAATCGTTCCTCGATTTTCTCATAGTAGGCTTGTCTTACACGATACAATCTGATAGTACAATCACCTTTACATCTACCACCAGCTATGTGATGCAAGGGCTTACCTGATTGGATGCTATTTGAATGGACTGCTGACGTGCGTCCTCTGTTACATAGTTTTGGTAACGCTAAGGAAAGGAAATAACAAGGAGCTCAGTACAGGAAGTAAAGAGCTGAGTACAGGAAGTTAGGAGCTCAGTACAGGAAGTTAGGAGCTCAGTACAGGAAGTTAGGAGCTCAGTACAGGAAGTTAGGAGCTGAGTACAGGAAGTTAGGTGTTCAGTACAGGAAGTTAGGAGCTGAGTACAGGAAGTTAGGCGCTCAGTACAGGAAGTTAGGAGCTGAGTACAGGAAGTTAGGAGCTGAGTACAGGAAGTTAGGAGCTCAGTACAGGAAGTAAGGAGCTGAGTACAGGAAGTAAGGAGCTCAGTACAGGAAGTAAGGAGCTGAGTACAGGAAGTAAGGAGCTGAGTACAGGAAGTAAGGAGCTCAGTACAGGAAGTTAGGTGCTCAGTACAGGAAGTAAGGAGCTGAGTACAGGAAGTTAGGAGCTCAGTACAGGAAGTTAGGAGCTCAGTACAGGAAGTTAGGTGTTCAGTACAGGAAGTTAGGAGCTGAGTACAGGAAGTTAGGCGCTCAGTACAGGAAGTTAGGAGCTGAGTACAGGAAGTTAGGAGCTGAGTACAGGAAGTTAGGTGTTCAGTACAGGAAGTTAGGTGTTCAGTACAGGAAGTTAGGAGCTGAGTACAGGAAGTTAGGAGCTCAGTACAGGAAGTTAGGAGCTGAGTACAGGAAGTTAGGAGCTCAGTACAGGAAGTTAGGAGCTCAGTACAGGAAGTTAGGTGTTCAGTACAGGAAGTTAGGAGCTCAGTACAGGAAGTAAGGAGCTGAGTACAGGAAGTTAGGAGCTCAGTACAGGAAGTTAGGAGCTGAGTACAGGAAGTAAGGAGCTCAGTACAGGAAGTTAGGCGCTGAGTACAGGAAGTTAGGAGCTCAGTACAGGAAATTAGGAGCTCAGTACAGGAAATTAGGAGCTCAGTACAGGAAGTTAGGAGCTGAGTACAGGAAGTAAGGAGCTCAGTACAGGAAATTAGGAGCTCAGTACAGGAAGTTAGGCGCTCTGTACAGGAAGTTAGGAGCTCAGTACAGGAAGTTAGGCTCTCAGTACAGGAAGTTAGGCGCTCTGTACAGGAAGTTAGGCGCTCTGTACAGGAAGTTAGGAGCTCAGTACAGGAAGTTAGGCTCTCAGTACAGGAAGTTAGGCGCTCAGTACAGGAAGTTAGGAGCCCAGTACAGGAAGTTAGGAGCCCAGTACAGGAAATGTCAGTTATAAAAAGACAAAACACAAAATCAGACATTGCAGACATGGATCAGTATATCGAACGCTTAGGTTGTTGATTGTCGGATTGGCCTTAGTTTTGGTAACCCTAAAAGAAATTGTGCAGAGGTTGTACAATCAGATTGTATAGAGTATGGCAAGCCTATGAGTGAGGAAAGTTTTTGTGTTTATATTCCTGTTTGTGGCCCCATAGAGGAGAATTTACTGCACTTCCTGTCCTTGTGACACCTGTAGAAGAAAGGGGATGTGGTTGTGACCATGACAGCCATTTATAGACACAGCAATAAAAGGATTGTCAGTAGTGCCCCCACTGGAGAGATTTACCATCACTTCCTGTTCTGACTCCTCAATAGTGACACAGACATCAATAAAAATCCTGTTGCTGTGGAAACCATCTACAGAGGATATCTGTCTGCTGTCCTCCCATATCACCCTCTGAGCCCTGACGAAGGGGCCGCTAACCCCCAATATGCGTCGGCTTTATGTATTGAACATATTGGAATGAAGCTGATATTAGAAAAACCTGACAGGGCCCTCCCCCGCCCTTTTCCAAAATGAAATACATTGCATTGGCTGTAATGGGGAATTGAGGTGTTGGGCTGTGGATAATGCGAAGAATTCCGATCGTATGACCGATCAATTCTGAAAATATGATTTATTGGCAATCATTTCTTTACAATGAAAGCCGTCGGACTGATGCAGGAAAATTTACCGATTGTGCCGCACCGATGGTCTTCAGACTTTATTCTTACTAAAATTATTCAAGATTTATATTATTATTCAGTATTTTATTAGCGCCAAAGGTTGTCTTGGCGCTGTACCTTATAAAGACAGACAGTACAGTTACAATGCAATTCAATATATGAGGGTTAGGCGACCACTTGTCCTGAGAGCTCACAATCTAATGGGGGGGAGCAAATGATACAAAAGGTGATTACAGTGGGGGATGGGCTGAGGGAGAAGGTGGAAGTTCAGTTTTTAGGTGGAGGGGGGATGGGCGTAACTGAAGAGATGAGTTTTCAGGGATCGCTGTCTTATCAATACGATCAATAATCATTCAATGCTACTAAACTGATAGAATCAGAAACCAATCGCTCTATTCCATCATTTCTGCTGAGTTGATTGACAATGGCGGCATTTTGTGATCAATATTTTAATCAATGATAGATGTGTGGTCTGCGATCGCTGATCACAGATCAATACTTGTACGTAAGATCCGGCCTCTTCCATCCTCCTCCCTGACAGAAGCCAATGGGAGAAGAGATCGTCATCCATTCACCATTGAGGGAAGACGAGCGATGATCGATACGATCGTCACATGGCGGATCCTAGCATGTAGCCAGTGTTGTCCCGCAATGATAGAAAACCCTTAACAACCTTCGTCCAATTAGAATCTCCCTTTTATTGGCTTTGGACGAAGGTCTCTTTGAGGTCAAATCCTGAGATCCAGGAAACGTCACCCAGAGCTTCCCTTCCCTCCGCCGCCGATATCAAAATTTAAGAAGGAAAATCTGTTTCCATGGAAACCAGCTGTGCGAATTCTTCAATATCCCAGCACCGTGGTGTCATCTCTCTCCCTTCGCATGGCGGATCAGCGATCGCTGGGGGCGTTCACTAACAGGGAGAGACCCCGCGCAAAATCCTCATCAGATATCAAATCAATGTCTCTAAAATAATAAACTTACATTTCACAGATCGCCTCCCCACCCCCAACCAATAGAAAACAAAAATGCACCACAAAGGCTGCCAAAAACACAAATCCAGGGGACCAATGGAATCGCTCCGGTCACCTTATCTATTAATCCACTGCAGCCATATTTCACAGAGCTCCTCACATGTGTGCTGGGTGAGTCTCCTTCCTACAGCCTGCGCTCTGCAACTCAACTCTCCTCTCCTCTCCTCTCCCTCCTCTCCCCTCTCTTCCTCCCCCCTCCTCTCTCCCCTCTCCCCACCCCTCCGCTAGACACTTTACATTCAAATAATAAAATCTCTGTAACTAAACTATAGACTAC
>BLSH010045420.1:225353-241864 GCA_018402905.1 Glandirana rugosa | reverse complement strand
GCCTCAACCTCCGCAACATCTCCAAGATACGCCCCTTCTTAACTGATGACGCCACAAAGCTACTAATCCACTCCCTGGTCATTTCTCGCCTCGACTACTGCAACTCCCTCCTCACTGGCTTACCTCTAAATAGTCTATCCCCACTTCAGTCCATTTTGAACGCTGCCGCCAGGCTCATCCACCTTAAGAACCGCTCGGCATCTGCTACACCCCTATGTCAATCCCTACATTGGCTGCCACTCAACCAACGTATTAAATTCAAGATCCTAACAATAACTTATAAATCAATTCACAACCTGGCCCCCAGCTACATCACTAACCTGGTCTCAAAATACCAACCAAATCGATCTCTTCGCTCCTCCCAAGACCTCCTGCTCTCTAGCTCCCTTGTCACCTCATCCCATGCTCGCCTCCAGGACTTCTCCAGAGCCTCTCCCATCCTCTGGAATGCCCTACCCCAGTCTGTCCGACTTTCTCCTAGTTTGTCCACCTTCAGACGATCCCTGAAAACCTATCTCTTCAGAGAAGCCTATCTGGCTCCCACCTAACAACTGTACTTTTATCTTCTCTATTAGCACATCCCCCACAGTTATTACCTCTTGTATCTCTTGACCTTCCCTTTTAGATTGTAAGCTCTAACGAGCAGGGCCCTCTAATTCCTACTGTATTAAGTGTATTGTATTTGTACTGTCTACCTCAAGTTGTAAAGCGCTGCGTAAATTGTTGGCGCTATATAAATCCAGTATAATAACAAAGTGATTTTCGTGTGTGCAAACAAAGACTGTGTAAGGCAATGACATTAGGCCTGGTAAACACTACTATAAGGTGACCAGATTTTTAAGATGAAATATGGGGACTTTTTTTTTTTTTTTTTTATTGGCAAATAATAAACAATTTTATAAGCATATTTTCCTCAAATGATCTATGCAGTGTATGTGGTATACTGTATGTTTATGGAATGATTGTATGATAGCTACAGTTGTGCTCATAAGTTTACATACCCTGGCAGAATTTTTGATTTCTTGGCCATTTTTCAGAGAATATGAATGATAACACAAAAACATTTCTTTCATTCATGGTTAGTGTTTGGCTGAAGCCATTTATTATCAATCAACTGTGTTTACTCTTTTTAAATCATAATGACAACAGAAACTACTCAAATGACCCTGATCAAAATTTTACATACCCTGGTGATTTTGGCCTGATAACATGCACTCAAGTTGACACAAAGGGGTTTGAATGGCTATAACAGGCAACCATCCTCACCTGTGATCTGTTTGTTTGTAATTAGTGTGTGTGTATAAAAGGTCAGTGAGTTTCTGGACTCCTGACAGACCCTTGCATCTTTCATCCAGTGCTGTACTGACAATTCTGAGTAATGGGGAAAGCAAAAGAATTGTCAAAGGATCTGCAGAAAAAGGTAGTTGAACTGTATGAAACAGGAAAGGGATATAAAAAGATATCCTGGGAATTAAGAATGTCAATCAGCAGTATACAAACTCTAATCAAGAAGTGGAAAATTAGAGGTTATGTTGAAACCAAACCATGGTCAGGTAGACCAACTAGAATTTCAGCCACAACTACCATGAAAATTGTTTGGGAGGCAAAGAAAAACCCACAAATAACTTGAATGTGAAATACAGGACTCTCTGAAAATGTGGTGTGGCTGTTTCAAGATGCACAATAAGGAGGCACTTGAAGAAAGATGGGCTGCATGGTCGAGTTGCCAGAAGAAAGCCATTACTATGCAAATGCCACAAAGTATCCTGCTTACAATACGTCATAAGTCATTTGGAGTGATGAGACCAAAATTGAGTTTTTTGACCACAACCATAAACTGTACATTTGGAGAGGAGTCAACAAGGCCTATGATGAAAGGTACACCATTCCTACTGTGAAACACGGAGGTTGATTGCTGATGTTTTGGGGATGTGTGAGCTACAAAGGCACAGGAAATTTGGTCAAAACTGATGGCAAGATGAATGCAGTATGTTATCAAAAAAAGGAACATTTGCATTCATCAGCCAGGAAGCTGTGCATGGGACGTCCTTGGACATTCCAACATGACAATGATCCAAAACACAAGGCCAAGTTGACCTGTCATTGGCTACAGCAGAATAAAGTAAAGGTTCTGGAGTTGCCATCTCAGTCTCCTGACCTCAATATCATTGAGCCACTCTATGGAGATCTCAAACGTGCAGTTCATGCAAGACAGCCCAAGAATTTCCAGGAACTGGAGGCTTTTTGTCAAGAGGAATGGGCAGCTTTACCATCTGAGAGGATAAAGAGCCTCATCCACAAATACCACAAAAGGCTTCAAGCTGTCATTGATGTTAAAGGGGACAATACACGGCATTAAGATCTAGGGTGTGTAAACTTTTGATCAGGGTCATTTGGGTAGTTTCTCTTGTCATTATGATTTAAAAAGAGTAAACACAGTTGATTGATAATAAATGGCTTCAGTCAAACACTAACCATGAGTGAAAGAAAAGTTTTTGTGTTATTCATATTCTCTGAAAAATAACCAAGAAATCATAAATTCTGCCAGGGTATGTAAACTTATGAGCACAACTGTATGTTATTTCTCACATTTCCTCCATGAGATAAAAAAAAAAGATACTTCTTAGAATATTTTGGGATATGACTACCAAATGTTAAGAAGATTAGAGAAAGAACTTGGAGGGAGGGATGGGGCGGCAAAATTCAAATCCAATCTGGGCAGAGGTGGCTCCAGACAATGTTTTTGGGGTGCTATGGTGGTGCTTGAGGGTAAAAGTGAGGATGCTCACACCTGTGGGAGTGGTCATCAAGTGGGCGTGGTCAGCAAGTGGAGGTTTATTCTTGGCATACAATGGTGATCAGTATGTCCTGGCCACTGTATACCAATAAAAAGGCAAAAAATGCAGCACAACCCTACACTTCCTTTATAAAAATCTACAAATAGTCTTATAAGTGCAATGGTAAAACCTATAAATGAATATCCAGTGCAAATCAACCAATGTATTGCAATATAGTAATGACGGTGTCACCCTCTCTGCAAAAATATTTTGAGAAATTGCAGAGCTTCAATGTGCAAATAATGGTGAAACAACCTACATACAATAATAATAACAGAGATGCAAATAAACCAGTGTATTAGAACACAGTAGTGATGGGGTCACCCTCCCTGCAAAAGGTAAGGAATATTGCAGAGCTACGATGTGCAAATAGTGGTGAAACCCCTTGTATATAATCATAATAAAATGTACAATTGATGTACATATTTTATATTTTATTATGATTATATATAGGGGGTTTCACCACTATTTGAACATGCACATTTGTATGCTGGTGGTCAGTGAGTCCCCTTTATGCTGGTAGTCAGTGTGTCCCCTGTATGCTTGTGGTCAGTGTGTCCCCTCTGTGCTGGTGGTCAGTGTGTCTTGTGTATGTTGGTGGTCAGTGTGTCCCCTGTATGCTGGTGGCCAGTGTGTCCCCTGTATGCCAGTGGTTGGTGTGTCCTCTGTATGCTGGTGGTCAGTGTGCCCCCTGTATGCTGGTGGTCAGTGTGTCCCCTGTATGCTGGTGGTCAGTGTGTTCCCTGTATGCTGGTGGTCAGTGTGTCCCCTGTATGCTGGTGGTCAGTGTGTTACCTGTATGCCGGATCGTCAGTGTGTCCCCTGTATGCTGGTGGTCAATGTGCCCCCTGTATGCTGGTGATCAGTGTGTCCCCTGTATGCTGGTGATCAGTGTGCCCCCTATATGTTGGTCAGTGTGCCCCCTGTATGCTGGTGGTCAGTGTGCCCCTGTATGCTGGTGGTCAGTGTGTCCCCTGTATGCTGGTGGTCAGTGTACTCCCTGTATGCTGGTGCTCAGTGTGTCCCCTGTATGATGGTGGTCAGTGTGTCCCCTATATGCTGGTGGGCAGTGTGCCTCCTGTATGCTGGTGGTCAGTGTGCCCCCTGTATGCTGGTGGTCAGTGTGTCCCCTGTATGCTGGTGGTCTGTGTGCCCCCTGTATGCTGGTGGTCAGTGTGTCCCCTGTATGCTGATGGGCAGTGTGCCTCCTGTATGCTGGTGGGCAGTGTGCCCCCTGTATGCTGGTGGGCAGTGTGTCCCTTGTATGCTGGTGGTCAGTGTGCCGCCTGTATGCTGGTGCTCAGTGTGCCCCCTGTATGCTGGTGCTCAGTGTGCCCCTTATATGCTGGTGGTCAGTGTGCCTCCTGTATGCTTGTGCAGGGTGCAGGAGGATGCTACGTGCATGGTACAGGGTTCAGGAGGATGTTACCTGTAGGGTACAGGGTTCAGGAGGATGCTACCTGTAGGGTGCAGGGCTCAAGAGGATGCTACATGTAGGGTGCAGGGTTCAGGGGATGCTACCTATAGGGTGCAGGGTCCAGGAGAATGCTACCTGTAGGGTGCAGGCTTCAGCAGGATGCTACCTGTAGGGTGCAGTGTTCAGGAGGATGCTACCTGTAGGGTGCAGTGTTCAGGAGGATGCTACATGTAGTGTGCAGGGCTCAGGAGGATGCTATGTACAGAGTGTAGGGCTCAAGAGGATGCTACTTACAGAGTGCAAGGTTCAAGAGTGAGTTTCAAACACGTGACGGTCAGAGACTGCAAACATAATACAGGAGATAGTCAGATACTGCAGACATATTACATGAGATGGTCAGAGATTGCAGACATACTACATGAGATGGTCAGAGATTGCAGACATACTACATGAGATGGACAGATATTGCAGACCTACTACAGGAGATGGTCAGAGACTGCAGAAATACTACAGCAGATGGTCAGAGACTGCAGATATTATACAGGAGATGGTCAGACTGCGGATATTTTACAGGAGACGGTCAGAGACTACTCCACTGAAAAGTGAGCCATGCTTAGGTCACTTTTCAGAGGTATTTGACATGCAGTGAAGAGGTGATCTTGCATTTTCTTACTGCCATTTAAACCCCCCCAAATACCACTTAAAAGCACATAGGACAAAGTGCTGTTATAGGCTGAAAATACAAAGCTCTTTGGCTGCAGATAAGGAAAGGGGGAGAGTCCAGTCACAGCTCACTCAGTTCAGACACATCGGCTTCAGGCTTACAATGTGGCTGTTGGCTGCTCCACTTCACATCCTATTCAGTCGCACACAGTACACGGGCTGCCGGAGTGTGAGTGGACACAGGCAGGGAGGGGTGGGATGAAGCAGAGCCGATCCCACCTCCACCATTCATTTGGAGGGGAGGAGCTGTGCTGTCTGTGCTTGTGAGAACTGAGTCCTGTGACAGATGCAGTCATCTCTGTATTCACAGAAGGTTGGCAACACTGATGGGACATCCTATGCGGCGGCCCTGGCCTGACACCCCGCAATGTGGGGCACCCAGGGAAGACCGCCCCCGCTCCCCCTGTTGGTATGCGACTGGCAAAAGCCGGGACAAAAGCGGGGACATATTCGGAGCGGGGATGGAATCCTCAATGACTGGTCAGCCTACACTACTCGTTTTTTTCATTCAGCCCCAGAGGGCTGAATGAAATAAAACTGACAGCTCAGGAGGGGCAGCTGTATTAACCATGCAATATTAGTACAGTGATCTCCCCTGCTGTGCTACTTTGTTCTGACAGGGGTGACTGCATCCCCCCCCCCCCCCACTAGAACACTTCGGTCAGCGCTCTCAACCATTGGCTGAGAGCGCTGATCAGAAGCCGATCGCAGGCGTTTTTCAGTTATGCCCCTTTGACAAAAGTCGGTCAGCTTCTGTTGGACTGGCTGCAGTACACACAGGCCAAATGTCAGCTGGTTTCTATTGAACCGACCGATGCCATCCTGCATTCGGCCTGTGTATACTAGGCCTTAGACTGTATGTTTCTTTGGAAGTAGAGATTGGGTGTTTGTTTGTTTTTTCTTGCACAGTGAAAGGTTCAGTGGAAAATTTTAGAAAAAAAATGCTTGATTGTTTAGAGCAGGGGTCCCCAAACTATGGCCCTCCAGTTGTTCAGAAACTACAATTCCCGTCATTCCTAGTCATGTCTGTGAATGTTAGAGTTTTACAATGGCTTATGGGACATGTAGTTCTGCAACAGCTGGAGGGTCGTCGTTTGGGGATCCCTGGTTTAGAGCATACTTTCTCGACTTTTTTAACATGGGTGAACCCTTAAAATATCATTCCAGTCTCAGGGAACCCCGGCAACAATTAATATACCTATAGCTCATGGTACATTAATGCGTTGGGAAGTGTGAAGACTACTGCTTACTATTGTGGTCAGTGGGAAGAAACCCCCCTCTTACAAAAAGCTGAAAAAGATCATTATTAATTACTTATATGAAAGATAGAAATTGCTAACTAGTCAAGGAACCCCTGGAAGAACCCTATGATTCCATTTAACCCTGACCAAGACAGGCTGATTTAGAAAATCATTTTGTTTTCCTCTGTGAACATTAAAGCCTTGTACACATGGTGTGACGCTCGTATGAAAACGGTCATACAACAGCTTGTTGTACGATCATCCGACCGTTAGTACGCGCAATTACAACAGCTAACGTGCGGCGGTCATACAACAGAAGTTGGATGCGCAGACTAGAGAACTTTTGTTGTACAACAAGCGGTCGTACGACTGTTGTACCATGTGTACAGAGAAGTTGATCCAACAAGTTGTACGTGCAAAACACGCATGCTCAGAAGTCAGGAACACCTGGAAGTGTCCGTTCGTGTAAACCTACGTTCCTAATTCACAAATCACATTCACCTGAACTTCCTCTTTATACGCTCGTAGCATGTCACCACGTTAGGCTTGGTCATACGATCGCTTAGTGCTCGTCAGTATGCGAGACACAGCAGCCAACATACGATTTTTGACATCCGGTCGTACGACCGTCGCATTGTGTGTACGAGGCTTTAGTATGCTCACCATGCAGGTTGCAGCAAACATCCATTGCACCACATTAAAAAAAGGCTAAATTGTAACTGTTTAGAATTTCCTGTACTATACTATATGAAATGAACAGCAAAGACAGACAAGCAGTTGTAAACTTCAAACATACCGAAGTGCATATACCACTCCCTAGGTCTCTGAGATCTTATAGCTCTGGCACTGTTCATACCTCCTACACCTGAAAGAACAAATACTGCCTGGCAGGCAGCAACTTTTACTGTACGTAATCAAGCAGTAAAAAGATTTGTCTGATCTACCTCATGACCTTGCAGCCTGTTCACCACAATACAACTAAAAACATTTAACCATATTAGTGCATAGATTTTTCATTCAAATAGATTTTTATTGGGTTTTCCATGCATAAACAAGTATTAATGCAGAAGATAGTGTTACAATTATACACAATTTGTTCAATACACTTATCAGAAATCTAACAAAGTTACCACTCCAGTTATCTCAAAATAATATGCGTATCTCGGCCAGTAAACTTCTTTATTTTGGAGTTATGTCATTAGGAAGTGTAAAGTTAGTATGTAATGGCCCTTACTCTTCCCTCGGTATAACGTTGTTGAAGATGGCTTGTAAGGCCTACCTTAATCCCCAGGGGCCCCATCGGGAACTAACTGCCCCGGGTGCCAGGCAAACAATATTTGCGATCCGCCAAGGGCGAGACGCGCCATTTGTACCGTTGTCGCATGCGTACATGTCAGTAGATAATGTATGCATATTTTAAATATAGATAAAGCTGTAACCCATCCTTTAACGTATCCAAGAGTAAATAGTGGAACTTAAAGCTCTAGTATTAAAGGTTAGAGAAGAAAAGAAAAAGAGAGAGAAGAAAGAAGAGAAGTGAAGAGTGCCTGACATATATCTGGAGCCATCTTTTGCCACCTTGTCGTTTTCAATATAATCTTGTGCTCTTACAGTAGTTCTCTGTCCAATGGGTAGTTGTCCTCCCAGACGCCCCATAGCCAGTTAAATTGAGATAATTTTTGGGTGTTTTTTGCGAAGAATTTTTCATAGGAGTATTGTGTTTGTATCCTATATATCACTTCAGATATATTCGAGGCATTATTGGTTTTCCATTTGGAAGTTATTGTCAGTTTTGCTGCAATCAGTATATGAGTTATTAGTGGCCTGAATTGTGGGGTGATTAATTGTATGCCTACATTCAAAAGCGCCAGCTTGGGGTTAGGTTTGATTATTATCCCTGTAACTTTTGCAATTAGTTCAAATACCCCCTTCCAAAAACTTTTAAGAGCTTTGCAACTCCATAGTATATGTAGGATTCCGCCAGTGGCCCCACACTCCCTCCAGCATAGGTTAGAGGCGTTATTATGATAGATTTGTGATATACGTACAGGGGTCATATACATTCTGTATAATATTTTCAATGCTAGTTCCCAATGGTTCACACAATGGGAGTGTCTTTGTTGGGAATTTAATGCTTTCTGCCATTCTCGTTCTGTGATGTGGGTTCCCAGTTCTTTTTCCCAATTCAACATGTTAGATGATTTGGTAAGTTCTGTAGGGGATTGGAGTTTATTGTAGAACCGTGATAGCCCTTTTGTCCTATTTATTTGTTGAGTCTCCAGGTATTCCCAAGCCTCTTTATGTACTTTGTAATGGAGATTCGTGTGTGCTCTGTGTAGATGCATTATTTGGTATGAGGCGTATGAAGGATGTGTGGCATGATGGGATTTCAATTCTATGTGTGTTGTGACCTCTTTAAGTAATAGTTGTGGTAGTTTAAAGCCCGGTATCAAATACTCATATATTTGTATGTTGAGGTCCTTGCATTCAGATTGTTCTGATGTTGGGGTTGAGGCATGGAATATATTCCATGCGTGTAAAGTGGCCTCTATTGCCGGGAGTTTATTATAGTGTAGTGTAATTCCCGTTTGGGATGCAAGCAGTATATGAGGTAAGTGTCTGTTCCCCTCTAAGTGTCTCTCTATTCGCACCCACTTTTTATCTGAGGTAGGATCAAACCACGCTTTAGCTTGGTCTAGAAGTGCAGCGTGATGATATTTTCTCAGGTCAGGGAGCCCTCCCCCTCCCCTGTATTTGGTTTTTAATAAGACGGGGAAAGATAGCTTAGCTCTGCCAGATTGCCACAGTAGTCTCCTGAAAATTTTCTCTGATTCTCTGAAAAACTTTTCTGGGATTTTAATTGGGATAGTCCTAAAATAGTATAAGATTTTGGGAAGTGTTATCATTTTTAAAGCAGCGATCCTACCCATCCATGAGAGTTCATGGTGCTGGATATGTTGGACGTCTGGTCTGATTATGTGCAGTAGTTTAGGGAAGTTGGCCTCATAGGTGAAGGCTGGTAGGGCAGGAACCGCCACACCCAAGTATGCCAACGATTTACCCTCCCACTGGAATGAGAACCTCAGTTTGAGCTCAATCAAAACATTGCCAGGTATGCCAATAGGTAATATGCACGATTTAGTAACGTTCAACTTATAGTATGATAATGAACCAAACGTATCTAATATTTTCATTGCATTTTTTAGAGAAGACGCCGGATTTGTAAGGGTTAGTACTACATCGTCTGCAAAGAGTCCTATCTTATGAGTTTGATTTCCCACCTGGATTCCCGAGACTCCAACATTTGATGTAATGACCTCCGCCAGGGGCTCCATCAGTAAGGAGAGAATTAAGGGAGATAAGGGGCAGCCCTGGCGGGTGCATTAATGATCCTGAAGTTGTCTGAAAGAACGTTAGAGTTGTATACTCTGGCTGAGGGTTTTGTATAAAGTGCTGAAATGGCTGAAAACATGCGGCCCCGGATGCCAAACCTGTCTAAAGTGGCTTTGAGAAACCCCCAGCGCACCCTGTCAAAAGCTTTTTCGGCATCTAACGTCAAAATGACTGTGGGTACATTGCGGGTATTGGTAAGGTTTATCAAATTAAAAAGACGTCTGGTTCCGTCTGAGGCTTGTCTATTTTGAACAAACCCCACTTGGTCCAAGTTAATCAATTTTGGGGTGAAGGGGGCTAACCGATTTGCAATTAATTTAGCGTATAATTTTAGAATTGTATTCAATAAAGATATAGGCCTATAATTCTGTGGAGAATCCAGCGCCTTCCCTGGTTTAGGTAGAGCAATAACTGTGGCCTGTAACATTTCTTCCGGAAAGGAGGAGGAGAGAGCTGCCTTGTCAAAAAGTTTTTTAATATGAGGGGCCAATATTTGTGAGAAAATTTGATAATATTCGGCTGAGAAGCCGTCAGGACCTGGTGATTTATGTTTAGGGAGGTTGCGAATAGCATCGACAATTTCTTTTTCTGTAAATTGGGAATTAAGTTGTGAAATTTCATCATCTGATAGTGTAGGGAGGTTAATAGATTTGAGGAATGCTTCAATATCTGTACTGTTGGGTTGTAATGTGTCTGGGTCGTCTTTTAAATTGTATAGCTTGCTACAGTAGTTTGAGAAAGCGTTAGCTATTTTAGAGGGGTGGAATACTTTTTCGTTGCTGATGGGGTCTTTTATCGAGCTAATTCTAGTCATCTGTTGTTTTTTCCTAAGTTGGTTTGCCAGAATTTTACCTGCTTTGTTGCCATGTGCATAGTAAGTGGCTTTAGATCTTTTTAAGTAAGATTCGTGCTCTGTTATAAGATGAATTCTAAGTTGTTGTCTACTATATACTAACGCAGATTGGTTTTTAGGGGAGTGATCTTGTTTGTTTAATGCCTCTGCTACCTGTAGATCAGAAATCAAAGTTTTAAGTTTAGCCTCTCTCCTCCTCTTTTCCCTTGCGGCCGCTTGTATAAGTAGTCCTCTTATATAGGCCTTATGGGCACACCAAGTAGTCATTACATCAATTTCAGGGGTCGAGTTTAACTCAAAAAACTCCTTAAGCGCTTTAGTGATAGTTTTTTGACAAGACAGGTTGTTCAATATATGAGAGTTGTTCCTCCATAAAAAGCAAGGATTGAAGGCAAGTTTTTCTCTGATTGATAGAGAGGTAGGAGCATGGTCCGACCACGTGATAGCATGAATTTCCACTCTAGATGTTCTTTGCAATGTATCCAAGTCAGTCAGAAATAAGTCAATCCTAGAGTAGGAGTTGTGAGGGGCTGAGTAGAACGTAAAATCTTTTTGTGTTGAGTTGATACATCTCCATGCGTCATGTAGGTTGTGCTGTGTAATAAATGCTTTCAGTTCATACCTGTGGCTGCCTGTAGGAGGCGAGCAGTCCCAGTGCTTGTCCACTACGCAGTTGAAGTCTCCGCAGATGACAAGTGATCCTTTCTTAAGGCTGGTAACCTTCTTCATGAGGGACCGGAGAAATGTCGCTTGTCCTGAGTTAGGAGCGTATAGATTCACAAATGTGTAAGTCATATTATTAATTTCACAGATGACAATAATATATCTCCCTTTCTTGTCACTTATAGAATCAATTAGTTTAAAGGCCACACATTTGCTGAAAGCTATTAATACACCCGCTTTTTTAACATCTGCACATGCCTCATAAATAAAGGGGTAATTTTTGTGCGTGCATCTTGGGTGGGCATCTTTAGAGAAATGGGTCTCCTGTACGCAAATGACGTCCCCCTTGAGGTGCAACATCTCTCGCCAGAGGGAAGAGCGTTTGTATGGACTGTTTAATCCATGGACTTTCAGTGATACAATTTCTAGTGTCATTGTAGTAGGATATTAGATGCTCTAGTGAGTAGCTCTGTCCAGTTTCGAGCGAGGTGAAGTTTATCTAGGTTACCTGTAGGTGGCAGCAGAGGGCTGAGGATACCAGGTGGCGAGGATCTTCTTCTGCTTGACCTTTTTAGATGGTCTTCCAGATACTTTCAGTGGATGCTTGATCAGATAGTCTGGCACAGAAATGATAGAATAAGTAGGAAAAAGTAAAACAAAATAACAGGTAAAAATTGTGAAGGTGAATTCACAGTGCGAAGTCATTCGCTATGTCACTGTGGGGGTCAGAGTTCTCCCATGTGCCCCGAAGCCATTCCCAGCATAAGCGTTAATGCAAAACGCAGCTTTGGGTTCAGTGATTCTTCTTTCTCCTAGTTAAGTTGTTTCCCAGCTAGGTGATACTCTTGTTGCTTGCGTTTTGTTAGAGAGGGTCTCTTCTTCTGGAAGTAGTGCCCACTGTCTCGCCAGTTTTAGGCCTTGTTCCAATGTGTGTATGACATGGGTGCGGTTGCCCTTGGTGATAATTATTTTTGTAAGAATCCCCCAAGAATATGGAAGGTTATGGTTTTGAAAAAGCTTTGTTAGGGTAGCAAGGTTCCTTCTAGCTTGCATAGTGTATTGTGAAAGGTCTGAGTATATGGAGATGTCTGCATATGGTTCAGGTAAGGCCTTGTGCTTTCTAGCCACCCTCATCAGCTCATCTTTGACATGAAAGAAGTGTATACGGGCTATAACATCTCTCACAGTGTTCTCAGGTAGGTGTTTGGGTTTGGGGAGACGGTGGGCTCTATCAATCACTAGCTCTCTCTCAGGGATGTCTGGTAGGACTGAAGCGATAAAGTCCTGCACATACTTGCGCAGATCTGCTGGAGGAACCGATTCCGGTACTCCCCTCATTTTTATGTTGTTCCTTCGGTTCCTGTCCTCTATTTCTGCCATTTTGTTTTTAACCGCTTGCAATTCCTCATCAATGTCGTTATGTGCATCCACAAGTTCGTTGTGGGCCGTGGCAAACTCTCCCATTTTATCCTCTGTGTGGCTCACCCGATCCCCTAGTAGAGAAATGTCTGTTTTCAGCTGGGTGACACATTCCATCATATCTCTATGGAGGGACCCCCTTAGTGAAATAAGCATGTCTCTCATAGTTGTGTCAGTGAGAGGTAGCCCTGATGTGGGGAATTGCTGTATTTGATCGATAAACTCCCTGGTACTGTCCTGTTCTCCCTCTTGCTCCCCTAGCTCACCTGGGTATTTGTGGTCTGCGGAGCGTTTCTGTGACGCTTTCTGAGGACTTTGGATAGGCGAGTTGCTGGGGGATGTGTAGGAGCTGTGTCCGGGGGAGGACGTGCGATTCTGCCGTCTTTCCTTCTCCTCGCGACCGTTCCTTGTGTCTCGTTCGGAGCCGCACGCCTCGCCGCCATCTTGAGGCCTAGTCACGCCCGCCGACCCGAAGAACTCCGTGAGTTTTCTCGGGCCGTGGGTACCTTTCCTTTTGCCCATTTTTCGCTGGGTAAGTAAGTGGATCTTCCGTCAGGGATTCCAAGAGATTTGGATGCTGGCTGTTGCTTCTAGCCGCTGGATGCTCGGGGATGGTGGAAGAGCTCTCTCCTCACGCAGCCATACTCCTCAGCCGCCGGCCACGCCCCCAGTGCATAGATTTTTAACCAATACTACATTAAACATTTGTACTAATTGTAAAAGTATGCATCTAAAATGATTTTGGTCCAGCAAAACAGCCTATTGTTGCTTCTTGTGTATTCTTGTGCTGGCCTGCTTTCATATACCATATTTGTTCTGTGATCACTTACTACACATTTATCATATTATCAACATGAGATTCCGTTGTAGAACATCAAGCTTATAGCTAGAAGTGATAGAATATGCAGCTAAGGAGTAGAGGGGTCCAACACTAACAACAGGACCCAGCTGTTAAAAATAACCCAACACTGGCATTAAAAGCAGGCTTTTGAGAGGCTTTAAAAGTGCCCCTTAAACGCCTATGCACAAGATACAATAGACGGCACATAGTGCTGTTCACACTACGTCGTGTCGCTTCAAAATAGAAGCCTCATATTGAGCTAGGAAGCATTTGAAGTCTTTCAACTGCTCCCATTCAAGTCTATGGTGACGCCTCCCAACTGCTCTGACAGGCAGTTGCGGGGCGGTTGCGTGTTGTTAAGGTGAGTTCATTTACTGTAATAGAATAGGGGTTTGTGGAGCAGTTTTAACACTCGTCAAATGCTTCAAAACTGCCCATAGAGCGTTTGGGGAGCGTTGTTAACGATTGTAAAATGTCCCATACTAAAGCTCATTGACGCCTGCCTGATGCCCATACTAACGCCTTACAAACACTATAGGAGCGTTTGTTGAGCGTTAGACATTTAGTCAAGTGTGAACAAGCCCTTACTCAGAACTAAAAGCTCTTCATTCAGTTGAAGGTATTGGGTCTTTTTGTGGTTGTGCTGATCTGGTAATAAGTGGGCAATATCTATATGTTGATTTACTGCCTACCAAATGACAGCAAAAGACAACTGTGCTGTGAACATTGGGGTTTCAGCTTGTATAAACTCTGTTACTACAGCGGGCTTTTACAGCGTATTTGCATTCAGCCAGCCATTCTTAAAAGAATTGCTGACCTTCACTTTGTGATATTCACCTATGCTTAAATGATCCAACGTTCGTTGCCAGCAACAGCATCTTCTACCCAGCTTCTTCCAAGATCTGGGATACTGCCATCTTCATTGGCTGGCATGGGATGATGTCACTCCTGTGCACAGTGCATGTGCATGAGTGCAGTCATTGCTGCACACAGGCACTGTGCAGGAATGTAAACTGGGATGCACTTGTCACTGCGAGCAGGCAGGTAGGTTTTTTTTCTACTGCAGAAGAGACATTGATTGTCTCTTCTGCAATAAGCAGTTTGCCTCCTCACAGTTTTTGAAAGTCTTCTGACACCGGCTAGCAGCTTGTGTAAAGTGGCAGGGGGCCCCAGGTTCTCATGAAATGTTTAGGGCTAGTTTACACTTGCTTCAAAACAAGGCTTCGGACACGTTTTGTTAAAGCTCTCTGAACCCCAGTCAAAGCTCTAGTCACTAAATAAAATGGTTAGCTTACAGTCCTGTTTACACCTTGCTTTTGCTTGGTGCTTCAGTGGGGCTTCGATGAGGCTTCGGTGGGGCTTCGATGAGGCTTTGGTGGGGCTTCAATGAGGCTTTGGTGAGGGTTCGATGAGGCTTCGGTGGGGCTTCAAGCGAGCTTTGCCATAGATTTCTATGGAGGCTTTGAAGATGCTTTAAAGCACAACTAAAGCGACATGAGGTATAATTTTTTGAAGCGAAGTCGAAGCAAAGCAAAAGCGTAAACAGGACTGTAAGCTAACCATTTTATTTAGTGACAGGGGCTTTGAGTAGCTCTCTCAAAGCATGTCCGAAGCTTTGTTTTGAAGCAATGTGTGTTGAGCCCTTTTTAATGTGTGTTGAAGCCGAAGCAAATGTAAATGAGCCCTTATTACAGACAAAATATTATTATTATAAACATCATTGTGTCTGAATTCTATTAGATCAGTGGTTCTCAACTCCAGTCCTCAGGACCCACCAACAGGCCAGATTTTAAGTATTACCTTGGGGAAATGCAGACTAGAATACTGCAATCACTGAGCAGCAAATGATATCACCTGTGATGCATTTCAGTTATCCTGCAAACCTGGCCTGTTAGTGGGTCCCCAAGGACAGGAGTTGAGAACCACTGTATTAGATGGACATGAAGGAAGCCAAAGAGCTCCAGCTATAGCATATATCACAAATCTGCATTCCTTAGCATGTCAAAAAACATACTATACATAGGTAGATCTGCATTGTGGAAATATCTATATTGTGTTCTGTATTGTGGAAATCAGAAGACGTCCGTTTAGAGACAAAACGCATTGGATCCGGTCCCCCCAGATCACTGCGACTATTTGCTACTGATGAGCTCATTGTTTTTAACTTCTAGTGAATGACTCCTGTGAGAAGATTCTGAGTTATCTTTGTGGCTCACCTCTATATACCATCTGTGGGAGCAACAGAATTGGATGAAGCTTCAGGATACAGCTCTACAGTCTACTGCTGAGAGGATACCTACTATACCTTACAAGTGGTTCCTTTGCTGGTTACTTACTAGCTTCTGGTAAGCTCTTAATTTACACGGTGGAGGATTCCCCACAATATCTTGTATGCTGGCACTAGTCACTTTATTTACTTCATCTTGACACTCACACTATCACCAATCAAACACCAGGATTTTTCAAGAATTATGTTCATATAAATTGGACACTATTCAGTGGCACCTGTATCTATACTGTGAACTTTGAGCACTGAGAATACTTATATGCACTAAGTTACTTTAATTTTGATGATTTCTTTATGGTTATATATTAAGGTGACCAGGTTTTCAAAATGAAATCCGGGGACATGTTTTATTTTTTTTTATTGCCAAATAGTAAACTATTTTAAAAACATATTTTCTACAAATGATATATGCAGAGCATGTGGTACAGTATCTCACAAAAGTAAGTACACCCCTCACATTTTTGTAAATATTTTATTATATCTTTTCACGTGACAACACTGAAGAAATGACACTTTGCTACAATGTAAAGTAGTGAGATAAATGTTTTTACACTCCCCACATGAATGAAAACACTCTATGACATGGTGTACGAGACGTATATAGTAAACATCTTTTATACAAAAATTTTATCAAATGATAAACCGTTATTTTTTTTTATTTTGTACAGGGGCCTAAAGTAAAACTTTTGGACCAGTGGAATTATATATTGGTATTTCTTTAGTAGTTTTAATTTCATTGAATCACGTATATTCATAAGAGTCACGAGTTTCAAGTGTCATATCTATGTCCACGGTGACTTATCACAGGTTAAATATACTTGTATTAAGAACTTTTTA
>BLSH010045420.1:209104-219397 GCA_018402905.1 Glandirana rugosa | reverse complement strand
ATATCCCAAACAAAGAATATTCAAAAAATATTCAAAATCTCTGAGATCCAACAATGCATGCAATGGGCAAATGTGAGAAACAAAGTGTTATTGTGATATACAGATTATTTATCGTAGAAATGGGTAACATCCCATTCAAAATTGAGACCCAGAGGTTTTCTACTCCATAATCTGTATATCCAGAACACCTCCCGCTACATGTGTTGTAGAAGTTAATATCCCAAACAAAGAATATTCAAAAAATATTCAAAATCTCTGAGATCCAACAATGCATGCAATGGGCAAATGTGAGAAACAAAGTGTTATTGTGATATACAGATTATTTATCGTAGAAATGGGTAACATCCCATTCAAAATTGAGACCCAGAGGTTTTCTACTCCATAATCTGTATATCCAGAACACCTCCCGCTACATGTGTTGTAGAAGTTAATATCCCAAACAAAGAATATTCAAAAAATATTCAAAATCTCTGAGATCCAACAATGCATGCAATGGGCAAATGTGAGAAACAAAGTGTTATTGTGATATACAGATTATTTATCGTAGAAATGGGTAACATCCCATTCAAAATTGAGACCCAGAGGTTTTCTACTCCATAATCTGTATATCCAGAACACCTCCCGCTTACAGAGGAGGCGAAACAAGTCACCTCCTCTTTTGTGGGATTTGACCTTCTCAATAATCTGTACTTGAACCAATTTGAGGTCCCCCCCATGGCTAATGTTAAAATGGCGAGCAACATTGGTAGATTTATTGCCTCTGATGTCTGACAAATGCTCGCGAAACCTATCTCTCAGCCTACGGATGGTTCTCCCTACATACTGGACAGAGCAGTCTGTACAGGTGATGGCGTAAACTACATAGGTAGTATTACAATTATAAAATGTGTCCAAACTATATTTACTGCCATCAACTGAGCAGAAAAAACTGTTGCCCCACAACAAATGGGGACAACAGGGACAATCCCGAGTTCCACATCTAAAATTTCCCTTACAATAGAGCCAAGTGGGAGATTTTGAGGGAAACCGTTTGGATTCAAAAAAGCTAGGTGCCAAATAATTACTGAGGGATTTGGCTCTCCTGGCAACTATATCCACCCCCTCATCCAAAATGTTAGAGCAGATATCGTCATTAAAGAGAATAGGCAAATGTTTGTTAATAATGTTTTATCAGTTGAAATTGTAAGCTATATCCCAATACTAGATGAGGACGAGTTTTAGTTTTGATAGGGTCCTTTCTATCCATACGGGTTTTTCGTCCCCTCCACCCAGTTAATAGATTGCCCCTATTTTTCTTTTTTGCAATGGAATATGCTCTATCCAAAGTCCATTTGGGATAGCCCCTGGCCAGAAAACGATCATACAATTTGGTTGATTCCTGTTCAAAGGTGATTGAGTTGCTGCAAATCCACCGAAACCTAAGGAATTATCCTACTGGGATATTTTTTATAGTGCGGTGGGGGTGGCTAGAGGTTGCATACAAGAGGCTGTTGCCAGCCATTGGTTTCCTGTATAAACCACATGATACCTTTCCCTCTTCATGCCCCAATTGGACATCCAAAAAGCTTATGCTATGTACCTCCCTGCAGCCTGTAAAGCTCAGGTTACAAGCTTTCTCATTTAAATTAAACAGAGGAAGGAATCAAAATCCAAATCCTTGTGGCAGACAAAGATCAAATCGTCTATGTACCTGTAGTATGCAACGATTCGATCTCTGAATGGGTTTCTATCTCCAAAGATGTGGGACCTTTCCCACCAACCCATGAACAGGTTGGCTAATGAGGGCAAAAATATAGCCCCCATCGCGGCCCCACACCTCTGGAGATAGAACACTCCATCAAACAATATTGTTCCAAATGGAAGCGAACTGCCACCAGTGCCAAATCATGAGGGATAGATGAATCTAAGCTGGTGACATCACAAGACACCCAGACATATTCATCTCTCCATTCTAATTGATTGACAATCTCCAACAAATGGTTAGTGTCCCTCAAAAAACTGGGTAATGTACATACAATCGGTTGGAGAAGTCCGTGGATCCACTCTCCCAAGCGTTCATTAAGGGAACCTATCCCCGACACAATGGGTCTCCCCAACACCAGAGTTGTTCCCTTGTGAACCTTGGGGAGATGATGGAAAATGTGAAGGGGGGGGAACTCAGGCATTAAGGCAGTCACATCCCTCTCCAAGAAAATCCCCAGACTGAGACCCTCCTGAACCAACATGGAAAGAAGATGCCTATATTTCTTAGTAGGATCTGATTTAAGGATGGTATATGTTTTAATATCACTGAGCTGTCTAAGAGCTTATTGTCTGTAGTCTTCTTTGTTCATGAGCACTACTGCTCCCCCCTTGTCCACATTATGTATTATTATAGAGGAATCCTCTGTTAGTGATTTGAGGGAAGTTCTTTCATCAGCACTAAAGTTATCCCCAACTATCCTTTTATTGCTAGGTATGCTAGAGGCTAGGGAAAATAATTCATTCTCCACAGATTTCTGAAACTTGTCCATTTCTGGAGTCCTAGATTGAACAGGATAAAACAGAGAAGTTGCACGTAAAGTGTTAAGCCTTGTACACACGAGACGACGATCGTACGTACGATCGTCGCCAAATCGTGTGTTGCATAATGTAAATAGCATACTGACATGCACCCGACGGTCGTACATACAACTTGCGGCCAGCCGAACGTGATGACGCAAACGAGCGCATAAAGAGGAAGTAGCGTCACCCTTTGGGCTCCTTCATCTAATTTCGTGTTAGTTAATCATAATCAAACATAGACCAGTACTGCTTCCATATATATATATATAGTGTCTAAATCATACAGGAGCTAGCTGAAGTCTAAGAGCCGGTTCACACTGAGGCGGCACGACTTGCAGGGCAAAGCAAGTCGCGCCGTTCGAGGCTACCTCAGCTTGCAAGGAGACTTCTTTACAAAGAAGTCAATGCAAGTCGCGCTGAGGTCGCCCCGAAAATAGTGCAGGAGCCTTTTTCTAAGTCGGAGCGACCTGAGTCGCTCTTATTAGAACGGTTCCATTGCACTGCATGGGGACGACTTGTCAGGCGACTTGAGTCGTCTGACAAGTCGCCTCAGTGTGAACCGGCTCTTAAAGTGCCAATTGATTTAGTTAATTAATCCCAAACTCCTGTGTGTTGTTGGCTGCTCAGGAAAAAACACATTCTGTCCAAACACTGCATAAATAATGTCCTGGTGTAAAAACCCTAACTACCTCATAAACGAAAAAAGAAAAAACGTTTATTTGCAGAAAAAAATGTGTGTATGAGCAATGACTCCACCGAACAATCACACAAAAGGAGTGACTAAAAACATATGAATAGAGAGATACTGCCCATGTGTGAATGGACAGACTAGGAGACATACCGTCCACACACACTCCAATACGGGAACAATCTGATCCCTCTCAAATGTCTGGGTATGCATGGCTTAACTGTCCAAAAAATACCTGAATATATATAGAAGCATGTACCACAAACATGAGTATGAGTGAACATATACAAAAGTGTAACATGTATAATAATAAAAATATTGGAAAATTTACAATCAATATGAAAAATACCAGTAAATGCACAAAAAATGCACAAAACCCATTCAGTACATGATAGTGGAGCAGCTTCGCCCCAAGCATCCAAGTATGAATTGACTGGTGTGGACATATAGCATCTAAACAAATGAAAATACCTTGTCCCCACCAGTCGACAAATACATATAATAAGGATGCTATTCAAAACAAGGGCACACCCAAACTAGGCTGCTGAAAGCAGCAGGAAAAAAGCCGCTCAATGAAACACAAACAAAAGGCTGCTTAAAAAAGAATGATGCTAAATACCAATGTGATCAATAATTATAAAACGACAAAAATGTTCATACAAAAAGGATTGTATTAACAATGCACTTGGATTATTTGTACATCTATTCAAATAAAGACTGGATGTTTTATCGCACACCTGGAGTGCTGTCAACCTCTTTTCCCCTTCACCATTGATGCAGTTCACGGACTGGACGTGCACCCAAGGAAAGTACCAACCAGCCTCACCTGGAGCGGTCAAACTCTTTGTTTGCATTACATTGGTTGTTCCGTGAAAGACTGGCTCGGTGAGTGTACACACCACTATATACGCATAGACTGTATATTTAAATACCAGCATTCAGTGCGGTTGAGCTGTTTTACATCATGTCCTATATGAATGCAGAGGATGCAGGCACATTTAAAATTAGCCATACTTTTAGGACACTGGAGGATAATCCTCTTCGAAATAATGTGATGGACATGTTAAAACAAGGGCAGTGGGACAATTCAGGCTCGCTCAAGCTTTGTTCCACAAGCTGTAAAAAAGCATGATCAAGGAGGTTAAATCCTATTCGGAAAAGGCTACCTTGATGGAATATCTGGCAGTGGAACGGATCCCCTGGGGCCTGCTCATTAAGAAATTCCCAACCTTTGAGTTAAGCCTCGTACACACGGGACGACGATCGTACGTACGATCGTCGCAAATCGTATGTTGCATAATGTAAATAGCATACTGACATGCACCCGGCGGTCATACATACAACTTGCGGCCGGCCGAACGTGATGACGCGAACGAGCGTATAAAGAGGAATTAGCGTCACCCTTTGGGCTCCTTCATCTAATTTCGTGTTAGTTGAAGTGGACTTGGCGCATGCGTGTTTAGCACAATACAACTTGTTGTACCCAACTGCTCTGCACACGATACAACGGTCGTATGCGAGCTTGTTGGTACGACCAAGTTTTGTAGTCTGCACATACAACTCCCATGTACGACCGTCGTATGTTCAACTGTTGAAAGCGCACCCACAAACGATCGATTCCGCATGCAACGGTCGTGAGTACGACGTGTTGAATGCGATCGTCGTCCCGTGTGTATGAGGCATTACATAATGAAGAACTTAAAAAACAATGGACTGACACCTTAACTACCTGCTCATTTGATCTCATGAAAATCATTGTTGCATCTAAGACTATGGAGCTGGAAAAATTAAAGGATGAGATCACAGCATACCAGCAGGAGATCTTGCTTTTGAAAGACAATGCTTTGTTCTCATATTTGGATATTAAGCTTAATGAAAAAATTAACAAAATTGAAAAGGATACTATCGATGGAAAAAATGAGAAACTTTTAGGAGATAAGCTTGATTATGAGACAACTAATGTCTATGTTTGGAAAAAACAGACGAGTCTTCCAAAGAAAAAGGGTCAGTTTCTCTGAAACGGACACGGAACGTGCCAATGACACACTGGCGGTGTCAGCCTTGGATACGTCTGGTGAAGTGCCTAGCACCTCCAAAACCCCCAACCAGTCCAGCACCCCAGCGGGGCCAAAAAACAGACATTCCAACAAAAAGAAGAAAAATTTCACAAAAAGAAACAACATGCTTCAAAATAACAAGGGGGGGGGGAAGCATCGGAGATCCTGCCACAAAAATATATAAATTGAGAACGCAAGTATCACACCAGTAGAGCCTTTTCATAATGTGATTAATTTATCTGATAGGACACTAACCAGTAGTGATTTCTCTCTTCTGTCTAAGGGTCTGGGCATTTGCCCACATGCACATTTCAATGTTTTTGACACAATTTTGGATAGCAATAAATTCATAAGAAATCTTACCATTCCCAGACATTACTTTAACACTAGGGATGATAACAATTATGTTCCAGTCAGTGATAATGGCACCAGTAGAAATGTTTCCCATGTTTTTGAAGATCTAGAATCAGAGAATATTCATCCTCCACAGTGCACTTTGAATAAGAATAGTTTTCAGCATAACACTTTACGTGCAACTTCTCTGTTTTATCCTGTTCAATCTAGGACTCCAGAAATGGACAAGTTTCAGAAATCTGTGGAGAATGAATTATTTTCCCTAGCCTCTAGCATACCTAGCAATAATAGGATAGTTGGGGATAACCTTAGTGCTGCTGAAAGAGCTCCCCTCAAATCACTAACAGAGGATTCCTCTATAATAATACGTAATGCGGACAAGGGGGGAGCAGTAGTGCTCATGAACAAAGAAGACTACAGACAAGAAGCTCAGTGATATTAAAACATATACCATCCTTAAATCAGATCATACTAAGAAATATAGGCATCTTCTTTCCATGTTGGTTCAGGAGGGTCTCAGTCTGGGGATTTTCTCGGAGAGGGATGTGACAGCCTTAATGCCCGAGTTTCCCCTCCTTCCCATTTTCCATCATCTCCCCAAGGTTCACAAGGGAACAGCTCCGGTGTTGGGGAGACCCATTGTGTCGGAGATAGGTCCCCTTAATGAACGCTTGGGAGAGTGGATCGACTGACTTCTCCAACCGATTGTATGTACATTACCCAGTTTTTTGAGGGACACTAACGATTTGTTGGAGATTGTCGATCGATTAGAATGGAGAGATGAATATGTCTGAGTGTCTTGTGATGTCACCAGCTTAGATTCATCTATCCCTCATGATTTGCCACTGGTGGCAGTTCGCTTCCATTTGGAACAATATACTGACATGACACGTGAGACCATAGTGTTTATTTTAGAGGCTTTGGACTATCTGTTGAAACATAATTTCTTTTTGTTTGATGGAGTGTTCTATCTCCAGAGGTGTGGGGCCGCGATGGGGGCTAGATTTTCGCCCTCATTAGCCAACCTGTTCATGAGTTGGTGGGAAAGGTCCCACATCTTTGGAGATAAAAACCCATTCAGAGATCGAATTGTTGCATACTACAGTTACATAGACGATTTGATCTTTGTGTGCCACAAGGATTTGGATTTTGATTCCTTCCTCTGTTATTTGAATGAGAACGCTTGTAACCTGAGCTTTACAGGCTGCAGGGAGGTACATAGCATAAGCTTTTTGGATGTCCATAGCATAAGCTTTTTGGATGTCCAATTGAGGCATGAAGAGGGAAAGGTATCTTGTGGTTTATACAGGAAACCAATGGCTGGCAACAGCCTCTTGTATGCAACCTCTAGTCACCCCCACCACGCTATAAAAAATATCCCGGTAGGTTATTGAGAAGGTCAAATCCCACAAAAGAGGAGGTGACTTGTTTCGCCTCCTCTGTAAGCGGGAGGTGTTCTGGATATACAGATTACGGAGTGGAAAACCTCTGGGTCACAATTTTGAATGGGATGTTTCCCATTTCTACGATAAATAATCTGTATATCACAATAACACTTTGTTTCTCACATTTGTCCGTTGCATGCGTTGTTGAATCTCAGAGATATTGAATATTTTTTGAATATTCTTTGTTTGGGATATTGACTTCTACAACGCATGTTTATCGGTCTCCATCACCATTTTAGGCTGCTTCCTTTTAAATGGATCTCCAAGTGGATTGTTAATACAATCCTTTTTGTATGAAAATTTTTGTAATTTTATAATTATTGATCACATTGGTATTTAGCATCATTCTTTCTTAAGCAGCCTTTTGTATATGTGTTTCATTGTGCGCCTTTTTTCCTGCTGCTTTCAGCAGCCTAGTTTGGGTGTGCCCTTGTTTAGAATAGCATCCTTATTACATGTATTTGTCGACTGGCGGGGACAAGGTATTTTCATTTGTTTAGATGTTATATGGCTACACCAGTCTATTCATACTTGGATGCTTGGGGCGAAGCTGTTCCACTATCATGTACTGAATGGGTTTTGTGCATTTTTTGTGCATTTACTGGTATTTTTCATACCGATTGTGAATTTAATAATATTTTTATTATTATACATGTTACACTTTTGTATATGTTCACTCATACTGATGTTTGTGGAACATGCTTCTATATATATTTAGGTATTTTTTGGACAGTTAAGCCATGCATACCCAGACATTTGAGAGAGATCAGATTGTTCCCGTATTGGAGTGTGTGTGGACGGTATGTCTCCTAGTCTGTCCATTCACACACGGGCAGTCTCTCTCTATTCATATGTTTTTAGTCTCTCCTTTTGTGTGATTGTTCGGTGGAGTCATTGCTCATACACACATTTTTTTCTGTAAAAAAACTTTTTTTCTTTTTCTTTTATGAGGTAGTTAGGGTTTTTACACCAGTACATTATTTATGCAGTGTTTGGATAGGATGTGTTTTTTCCGGAGCAGCCAACAACACACAGGGGTTTGGGATTAATTAATGAAATCAATTGTCACTTTTAGACTTCAGCTAGCTCCTGTATGATTTAGACACTATATATATATGGAAGCAGTACTGGTCTATGTCAGATTCTGATTAAGCGGATTTAATTTTGTGAAACGCGTCAATCTTTTGTCTGCCTGCACTCTGTCTGCTCATCTTTGGGCATGTAAGAATATTTATGGATTGTTTGTACATCTATTCAAATAAAAACTGGATGTTTTATCGCACACCTGGAGTGCTGTCAACCTCTTTTCCCTTTCGGAATTATGGAAACCGTGGAAATAGACCAAATTACTACAGCTCTGCAAAGAGTTTTCAATAGTCTTTTAGAGAGACAAGAAGATCTGGAGATATAATTTGTTAGGGTGCACAGGGCCCTCAGACCAAGGGGATCTTATTCTGCCCCACCAAGGGATATAATTTGCTGTCTTCAGGATTTTGCTCTTAAAGAGGAGATTATGCGGAAAGCGAGGAGAAATGACAATCATTTTTAATTTGGAAGCCATTATGCTGTTTCAGGATCTTTCACAACTAACTCTGAAAAACAACAGGGCCTTGCGCCCTCTGCTGGAGATCTGAAAGAGAAAGACATAAAATATACTTGGCGCTTCCCATTTGCTCTACTGGTCACTCAAAATAACCACCAGCATATTCTGCATACCCCGGCAGACCTACCTAGGTCCAATGGAACTACCCGACTGGTAGGCAGACTTCATTCTGCACCCTCCTGAAAGTAACCCTCTAAGATCACTGGCATTCCAAGAAGATGAAGCACAACCGAGCAGTGGGATCAAAATCAGGCACCCCTAACCAAAGAGCCACCCTGTGGCGGGGACAAGAAGTGGAGTAATTGCACAGTTGAATAGTAAAATATTCAGGCTCATAGGTCACAAACCATGGTCTTTGCAGACCATACACCTTCTTTTTTTGAAAGTTTGTTCCACATCTGTTACTGTTACTTACTTGTTTGAGTGTTCAGCCATAGACCTCTGTTTAATGGCATATGCTAGAATCTGGCAGTACACCATAGGTACAGCTACACTCTCGATCCACAAAATATATTTTCTTGGCCATGGCTGCCATAAGGGACACAGGCCATAAGGAACTCTATCCAGTAAGAACATTGGTCTATGTGTCGGGCTCGCAGCATGAAACTGAGGAGACCCATTACCAACCATGGGCTCATCACTCAACAGGACATATCCTTCTCCAACTAATGGTCCTGCCATCCCTGTATTGTTCTGAACTGGTGGTAGTACTTGAGTAGCTCTTTTTCCTCTGATGAGAAAGCTGTGTGGACATGACACTCCGCATCCATGGTTAATCCGTTTTGAGTTAAATCCGTGCACACCGAGACTCATGCCTAACCTGTTAAACAGTTGAGTAGATTATTTCATGACTACTTTTTGGATGACCCAGGGTTCCTGTGCTGAGTTGATATACTGCTCTGATTCGATATTTGAACTGTTGAATTATTTTTGGTGTTTTACCTGTTCTCTTTTAATTTTTTTTAATATAATACAGTCCTGACTACTGCTGTTTTTCACATAACCAACCCAGCAGTCACCTCCCTTTACCCCCACAGGGTGACCTGATCACAAGATCAGATTTCATAAAGTTTGATTCTCTGAGATAGTGAATCTATCTAAAGTGTACTACTCTCTCTCTCCTCTTTAAGACCTTTTTCTATTTCTTCATCATCTTAACTGTACCCCAGCTAGTACTATGTCTACAGGGAGTGCAGAATTATTAGGCAAGTTGTATTTTTGAGGAATAATTTTATTATTGAACAACAACCATGTTCTCAATGATTCCAAAAACTCATTAATATCAGACGTGAGGGACATCTGTATCATGATCGACCCCATGTCAATTCTACTACTTCTTTATCTTTTTCCAGAATTTCTCCTCTCTCTCTCATCATGTGAAATCTATCTAAGTGATAGAGTCTCTTAGTTTGAAATACTTTAGACTAGAACACTAGTCCAGTGGGACACCCCCATTTCCCTCCACTGACGACCCAACCAATACACTTTTTGTCGTCATCAGTCCTGACATAATATAATTTTTTTTAATTTTCTCTTGTCCATTTTGTGGTTTTTATTAAGTTGTCAAGTTTATAGCTTAGTCTCGTCATATAGTTGAGTCGT
>BLSH010045420.1:133942-154609 GCA_018402905.1 Glandirana rugosa | reverse complement strand
CATGTGTGCCAGGCTGCCCAGAGGCAAAGACAAGCTGTCCTCTGTGGGAGGTGTATCATCTGTGTCTTCCGTATCCCCCCAGCCACACTCCACTGATGCCCACGAGCTACGTTGGGTGCCCCCCTGCTGTGAACAATGTTCCTCCTCCTCCTTCTCATCATCCTCATCCTCCTCATCCTCCAGAACTGTGCCCTGGCTTGAAATTTTTTTACCTGGCCTATGCTGGTGCAGGAACCCACCCTCTGAGACACTTGTGAATGACTGGCCTGATAAGCGTGGAAATGACCCCTCTTCCTCCTCCTCTTCCCCCTGTGCCACATTCTCTTCCATCATCGCCCAAAGTGTTTTTTCAAGGAGACATAGAAGTGGGATAGTAACGCTGAGAACAGCGTCATCAGCACTGGCCATGTTGGTGGAGTACTCGAAACACCGCAATATGGTACACAGGTCTCGCATGGAGGCCCATTCATTGGTGGTGAAGTGGTGCTCTTCTGCAGAGCCACTAACCCGTGCATGCTGCAGCTGAAACTCCACTATTGCCTGCTGCTGCTCGCACAGTCTCTCCAGCATGTGCAAGGTGGAGTTCAACCTTGTGGGCACGTCGCATAGGAGGCGGTGAGCGGGAAGGCCGAAGTTCCGCTGCAGCGCAGACAGGCGAACAGCAGCAGGGTGAGAACGCCGAAAGCGTGCACAGACGGCCCACACTTTCTGCAGCAGCTCTGACATATCCGGGTAGTTTTTTAGAAATTTCTGCACCACCAAATTCAGCACATGCGCCAGGCAAGGGATGTGCGTCAAACCGGCTAGGCCCAGAGTTGCTAGGAGATTTCGCCCATTATCGCACACCACCAGGCCGGGCTCGAGGCTCAGTGGCAACAACCACTCATCGGTCTGCTGTTCAATGCCCGTCCACAGCTGCTGCGCAGTGTGGGGTTTATCCCCCAAGCACATCAGTTTTAAAACAGCCTGCTGTAGTTTTCCCCTGGATGTGCTGAAGTTGGTGGTGAAGGTGTTACGCTGAGCGGATGAGGAGGTGGTAGAGGAGGAGGAAGCAGAGTAGGAGGAGGAGGCAACAGGAGGCAAAGAGAAATGCCCTGCAATCCTTGGTGGCGGAAGGACATATACGCCAAACGGCTAGCCGCCTCAGGCCCACCCGCCACTACATTTGCCCAGTGTGCAGTTAGCGAGATATAGCGTCCATGCCCGTGCTTACTGGTCCACGTATCAGTTGTTATGTGGACCTTGCCACAGATGGCATTGCGCAGTGCACACTTGATCTCGTCCCCAACTTGTTTGTGCAGGGAAGGTATGGCTCGCCTGGAAAAGTAGTGGCAGCTGGGAACCACGTACTGTGGGACAGACACCGTCATCAGGTTTTCAAAACTGTCCGTGTCCACCAGACGGAATGACAGCATTTCAAAGGCCAGGAATTTTAAAATGCTGGCATTCAGGGCCAGGGATCACGGGTGGGTAGGGGGGTACTTCCTCTTTCTCTCCAATGTTTGGGAGATGGAGAGCTGTAAGCTTCCATGGGGACGGTGGCGGACATGGTGGCGTTGCTGTCACATCGTCTGTTTACTGGGTGGCAGGTGACACTGGCACTGTAGAGGTGGAGGAAGAGGCAGAGGCAGCAGCAGAAGAGGAAGCAGGAGGAGGCCAAGACCTTTCTTGGATTTTGAGGTACTTATTCCACTGCAGCTCGTGCTTTGTATTTAGATGCCTGGTCATGCAGGTTGTGCTCAGGTTTAGAACATTTATGCCTCGCTTCGGGCTCTCATTGCACAGCGTGCAAACCACTTGTGTCTTGTCGTCAGCACATTGTCTGAAGAACTGCCACGCCGGGGAACACCTTTGAGCTGCCTTTGGTGTGCTAGGTCCCTGAGTGCAGTGGGTAGTAGCAGGCGTACTTTCTAGAGGACGGTCGCTCCGCTTTTGCAACCTGCTTCCTCTTTTGCTGTGCTGGTGCCTCTGTGTGACCACCACCTCTTCCTCCAAACTGCACACATCCCTCGCATGACCTTCATTCCATGTGGGGTCTAGGACCTCATCATCCTCCACATCATCTTCCACCCACCCTTCACCACTGCCCTCCTTGTCAGTCTGCACACTGTGGAAAGCCGCAGCAGTTGGCACCTGTGTTTCGTCATCATCAGAGACGTGCTGTGGTGGTGTTTCCATGTCCTCATCCTGCAACAGAAGTGGTTGGGCATCGGTGCACTCAGTGTCTTCCACTTCTGGGGCAGGGCTATGTGGATGGCCCACAGAAAGCACACCAGCAGAGTCACCAAAAAGCATAAGAGACTCCTGCATGACTTGGGGCCCAGACTGCTTGGCTGATTTACAAGGGGCTGAGGTGAAAGACAGATGGCCATGGGGTTCAGGTGCCAACTCTGAGCTTTCATCAAGGGACCGGGTGGGAGACAATGTGAATGAACTGGAGGCATTGTCAGCCACCCAATCTACTAGCGCCTGTACTTGTTCTGGCCTCACCATTCGTTGAGAGGCATTCGGGCCTACCATATAACGTTGAAGGTTCTGTCGGCTTCAATTGTGCGTGTAGCTGTCACAAATCGACCACGTCCTCTCCTTGCAAATGGAACTTCACCAACACCACCAACACCAGCAGCACCACGACCATGACCACGTCCCTTATTTGAAGCTCTCCTCATTCTGCACGCAAATGTACTATGTAGCACTATTTATTAATAATTTTGTGCAAGAAATGCACCGCTGGGCGCAAATGTAGTATTTAAAATATATATATTTTTTTTAAACCAGCAATGTAGACGCACTTTTTATTTTTGCGCAAGAAATGCACAGAAGGGTGCAAATGTACTATGTAGCACTATTTATTAATACTAAAAAAAAAGAAGAATAAATTATTCTTCATTTTTTTTTTAAAACAGCAACGTAGACACACTTTTTATTTTTGTGCAAGAAATGCACCAATCACATCAGCAGCAGGAACCTCTCCCTACACCAGTATGAGATGATTTTAGAACAATAATCTATCCCTCACAGCAGCAGCAGGAACCTCTCCCTATAGCAGTATGAGATGATTTTAGAACGCTAATCTATCCCTCACATCAGCACCAGGTAGGAACCTCTCCCTATAGCAGTATGAGATGATTTTAGAACACTAATCTGTCCCTCACACCAGTAGCAAGAACCTCTCCCTATAGCAGTATGAGATGATTTTAGAACACTAATCTGTCCATCACACCAGCAGCAGGAACCTCTCCCTATACCAGTATGAGATGATTGTAGAACAGTAATCTGTCCCTCACACCAGCGGCAGGAACCTCTCCCTATACAAGTATGAGATGATTTTAGAACAATAATCTGCCCCTCACAGCAGCAGCAGGAACATCTCCCTATAGCAGTATGAGATGATTTTAGAACACTTATCTGTCCCTCACACCAGCAGCAGGAACCTCTCCCTATAGCAGTATGAGATGATTTTAGAACACTAATCTGTCCCTCACAGCAGCAGCAGGAACCTCTCCCTATAGCAGTATGAGATGATTTTAGAACACTAATCTGTCCCTCACACCAGCCGCAGGAACCTCTCCCTATAGCAGTATGAGATGATTTTAGAACACTAATCTGTCCCTCACACCAGCAGCAGGAACCTCTCCCTATACCAGTATGAGATGATTTTAGAACAATAATCTGTCCCTCACACCAGCAGCAGGAACCTCTCCTTATACCAATATGAGATGATTTTAGAACAATAATCTGTCCCTCACAGCAGCAGCAGGAACCTCTCCCTATAGCAGTATGAGATGATTCTAGAACACTAATCTGTCCGTCACACCAGCAGCAGGAACCTCTCCCTATACCAGTATGAGATGATTTTAGAACAGTAATCTGTCACTCACAGCGGCAGCAGGAACCTCTCCCTATAGCAGTATGAGATGATTTTAGAACACTAATCTGTCCCTCACACCAGCAGCAGGAACCTCTCCCTATAGCAGTATGAGATGATTTGAGAACAATAATCTTTTCCTCACAGCAGCAGCAGGAATGTCTCCCTATAGCAGTATGAGATGATTTTAGAACACTAATCTGTCCCTCACACCAGCAGCATTAGTAGGCATGGCTGTGATGGCTTCTAAGGGCATAACGGGTGAAACGCTTGTAGATTGGCTGCCCTGCAGCTATAGAAAAGGCGCAAAAAATACCCGAATACCGAACCCGGACTTTTTCTCAAATGTCCGGGTTCGGGGCACGGACACGCCAAAGTCCGGTTTTGCTCAACTATACCTGCAAGGCAAAGGCATAATGAGCTAGTATGCACCACATACTAGCTCAATATGAAATACTTTACCACTTTAACTACTTGAGGGCTTTACAACATGAATGCCAGTAATTGTTTTGCATTACATAGAAGGAGCCTCTGCTGTGTGAAGATGACACTTGCAGATGTAAGAATGTATTGATAAATTTGATTTACAATTTGATTCATATGTAGATCAAAGGTCTTACCTTTGAATCGTTACAAGTAAAAAAAAAGTTTTTCTTTAACCACTCCAGATCCGCGCTATTGCCGAAGTACGGCTCCAGCGCGGATCTGAAATGCCGGGACGACGTCCATGGACGTGGCTGCGCGAGCGTGCCCGTGGCTCGGGCGGACTCGATGTCCGCCCGAGACCCGCCGATGTCTTTTAGCAGCCTCAGAACGGGGAACTGCCGATGTAAACACGGTGGTTCCCCGTTCTGTGACAGGGGACATACCAGATCTACTGATCCCTGTCACTGGGATCAGTTAGATCTGTTATGTCCCGGCCAGCCCCGCCCACCACAGTTAGAACACAACCAGGGAACATATTTAACCCCTTCACTGCCCCCTGCAGGTTAACCCCTTCACTGCCAATGACATTTACACAGTAATCAGTGGAATCAGTGGATATTTAAATTTCTGATCGCTGTATAAATGTCATTGGTCCCAAAAATGTGTAAAAAATGTCCGTCATTTCTGCGGCAATATCGCAGTCCCGATAAAAATCGCAGATCGCCGCCATTACTAGTAAAAAAAAAATAATAATAAAAACGCCATAAATCAATTCCCAGTTTGTAGACACGATAACTTTTGCGCAAACCAATCAATATACGCTGATTGCGATTATTTTTTTACCAAAAATATGTAGAAGAATATATATCGGCCAAAACTGATGAATAATTTTTTTAATGGATTTGTACTTTAGCAAAAAGTGAAAAATATTGTTCTTTTTTGCAAAATTGTCGCTCATTTTTTGTTTATAGCGGCGATCAGAAATGACGTAGGGGTGATCAAATACCACCAAAAGAAAGCTCTATTTGTGGGAAAAAAAGGACGCAAATTTTATTTGGGTACAACGTCACACGACCGCGCAATTGTCATTCAAAATGCGACAGCGCTGAAAGCCAAAAATTGGTCTGGGCAGGAGGGGGGTTTAAGTGCCCAGTAAGGAAGGGGTTAAACAAAAATATTTCTCAAGTCATTCTTCCAGAATGGCACAGCTGAGAGATGACTGGTCTCACCTGGACAGGAAAGAACAGAGTTTTAAAGGCCCCACCCTCCCCCTGCCTCTCAGTTTTTGATTGTGTTTCCCACAGGATGCAGCAAAACATTTATTATTTTTTCTTCCATGGGATCAAGGCCTGGGGCTTAGATCCTCCTCTCGGACACCGACCCTGGGGCAGCCAGTGGTGGATGCCGGTTGGCGGCAAGCTCGCTCCAGTTCCACAGGGATTTCCATAAATCTCGGGGGGGGAGGGGGCAGCCAGAAGGACGGCAAGGGGCCCGCCGCCCGCCCCCCCTAAAGCTGGGGGATTACGGGCGCAGTGGTGCTCCCAGAACCCTAGGGACCATATTCCCACTTCCTCCCCTACCTGAAAGTGTTGAGGGGATGGGGAGGCCGTCTGAAAGGCTGGATTAGGCATTCTCACGGAGGTGGCTCGCTCCTGGAGAGAGGCGGCATCCTGGCCGTTCAGCAGATCCAGGGCTCCTGTTTGCCTGCCCAGCGGTGCGGCACGAGTCGGGAGCGGCGAGTTCTCCAAGGGGCGGCTGACGTCACTTTCGCCGCTACAGGTCATGTCCAAGTGAGCTCCGGCAACATGGCGGCGGCGTGTGTACACACGTGAAGACGGCGGAAGAGGGGGTCCAGCCTTTCCCTTCTGAGCGCCCAAAACAACTCCTGGAGGGTGCGGCGGCCAAATGGAAAAGGAAAGCGGGCCTGAAGAGCCCTCAGCGATCGAGGAGACCATGGGGGGTGAGTCTACCTGATCGCAGTAGGGGGATGGGGAAGGTTAGGGAGTCCTATTCCTTACCCCCACCCCCACTGATGGCAATTTGGGAACAGGAGGGGCGTTCTTGAGAGAGAGCTTGTCAGGAACGTCCCGTTGCCTGTTAATCTAACCGGGTCTGGGTGTGTTTTTGTTTTTCCCCAGGAACAGTATGCCTAGCCCAGGGGTCAACCACCAGATCTATAAAGACCCCGTTCCGCTCTAAACGTTGTGGTTATTGCAACGATAAATTACCTCAGGGTCACACAAAGCCGTTCTGCTTTAAGTGTATCCATAAACTGATAGGCAAGGAGACCACTCAGGTCATGAAAGATTGTCTGGCCTTACAGTCGGAGATGCTGGCTACCGTTCAGAATTTTAAAGCTGCTACTAGGTCCAGTGGCCGGGCTGAGTCCTTTTCTAGTAGGGAGGATTCCCTATCCCAGGACCCCAACTGAGCCTGTCTCAGGGGAGGAGTAAGCTGACCCTTCGGGACTTAGCTCCCCAGAGGAGGGGGAAAATCTAGATCAGGATAGCCAGGATAGTGAGGAGTCTAGGCCTGGCAGACACCTGTTCTCTGCAGAAGATATGGAAGGGCTCCTGAGGGCGATCTATTCGTCCGAGGGGATACAGCAGCCAGCACCAAAGGTTTCAGCCCAAGACAGAATGTACAGGGGGTTGTCTAAACCTCAGTCAAAATCTCTCCCGGTTCACCAGTCTCTCAGGGATATAATTCTGAGGGAATGGAATGAACCGGAGAGGAAAATCCTAAAGCTGAAAACCTGGAAACGCAGTGCCCATGAATTACAGCCATATACCAGAGTGCCCATGAAATTCAGCCATTTACCAGAGTGTCCATGAAATACAGCCATATACCAGAGTGTCCATGAAATACAGCCATATACCAGTTCCAATGAAATACAGCCATATACCAGTGCCTACGAAATACAGCCATATACCAAAGTGTCCATGAAATACAGCCATACACCAGTGCCCATGCCCATGAAATACAGCAATATACCAGAGTGCCCATGAAATACAGAAGTGCCCATGAAATGGGCATACCAGTGCCCATGAAATACAGCCATATACCAGTGCCCATGAAATACAGCCATATATTAGTGCCCATGAAATACAGCCACATATCAGTGCCCATGAAATACAGCCATATACCAGTGCCCATGAAATACAGCCATACACCAGTGTCCATGAAATACAGCCATATACCAGTGCCCATGAAATGCAGTCATATACCAGAGTGCCCATGAAATGCAGCCATATACCAGAGTGTCCATGAAATACAGCCATATACCAGAGTGTCCATGAAATACAGCCATATACCAGAGTGTCCATGAAATACAGCCATATACCAGAGTGTCCATGAAATAAAGCCATATACCAGTTCCAATGAAATACAGCCATATACCAATTCCCATGAAATATAGCCATATACCAGTGCATATAAAATACAGCCATATACCGGTGCCCACCATGAAATATAGCCATACACCAGTGCCTATGAAATACAGCCATATACCAGTGTCCATGAAATACAGCCATATACCATTGTCCATGAAATACAGCCATATACCAATGCCCATTAAATATAGCCATATACCAGAGTGCCCATGAAATGCAGCCATATACCAGAGTGTCCATGAAATACAGCCATTTACCAGAGTGTCCCTGATATACAGCCATATACCAGAGTGTCCATGAAATACAGCCATATACCCGTTCCAATTATATACAGCCATATACCAGTGCCCATGAAATGCAGCCATATACCAGTGCCCATGAAATACAGCCATATGCCAGTTCCTATGAAATACAGCCATATACCAGTGCCCATGAAATACAGCCATATACCAGTGCCCATGAAATACAGCCATATACCAGTGCCCATGAAATATAGCCATACACCAGTGCCCATGAAATGCAGCCATATACCAGTGCCCATGAAATGCAGCTATATACCAGTGCCCATGAAATACAGCCATATACCAGAGTGTCCATGAAATACAGCCATATAATAGTGTCCATGAATTACAGCCATATACCAGAGTGTCCATGAAACACAGCCATATACCAGTGCCAATGAAATACAGCCATATTCCAGTGCCCATGAAATACAGCCATATACCATGGCCCATGAAATATAGCCATACACCAGTGCCCATGAAATGCAGCCATATACCAGTGCTCATGAAATGCAGCCATATACCAGTGCCCATGAAATACAGCCATATACCAGTGTCCATGAAATACAGCCATATACCAGTGCCCATGAAATACAGCCATATATCAGACTGCCCATGAATTATAGCCATATACCAGAGTGTCCATGAAATATAGCCATATACCAGAGTGCCCATGAAATGCAGCCATATACCAGAGTGTCCATGAAATACAGCCATTTACCAGAGTACCCATGCATTACAGCCATATACCAGTTCCAATGAAATACAGCCATATACCAGTGCCCATAAAATACAGACATATACCATAGTGTCCATGAAATACAGCCATACCAGTTCCAATGAAATACAGCCATATACCAGTGCCCATGAAATACAGCCATATACCAGTGTCTATGAAATACAGCCATATACCAGTGCCCATGAAATACAGCCGTATACCAGAGTGCCCATGAAATGCAGCCATATACCAGAGTGTCCATGAAATACAGCCATATACCAGAGTGTCCATGAAATACAGCCATATACCAGAGTGTCCATGAAATACAGCCATATACCAATTCCAATGAATTACAGCCATATACCAGAGTGCCCATGAAATGCAGCCATATATTAGAGTGCCCATGAAATACAGCCATATACCAGAGTGTCCATGAAATACAGCCATACACCAGTGTCCATGCCCATGAAATACAGCCATATACCAGAGTGCCCATGAAATACAGAAATATACCAGTGCCCATTAAATACAGCCATATACCAGTGCCCATGAAATACAGCCATATATCAGTGCCCATGAAATACAGCCATATATCAGTGTCCGTGAAATACAGCCATATACCAGTGCCCATGAAATACAGCCATAGCGCTCTCCACTGCTCCAGCTGAGCTCAGTTGCAGCCACTCTGGGCCAATCAAACTGCATGCACGCGCAGTGCACTCTCTCCTTCTCTAGCTGAGCTCAGAGAGGCTCCCCAACAGCTGCATGTGTAATGGAATGAGTGCTGGTATTTACTATCCAGAGAATATGGAACTGTAGGGGAATTTTTTGAAAATCTTGCTAAAGGTGAACTTACACTTTAAAGTGGTTCTATAAGAAGGACATTTTTTTTCCTTAATGCATTCCCTGCATTAAGGTAAAAAAATGTTCTAATAGTAGTATGCCCCACCTCCCTATATACTTACCTGAGTCCTATCTCAATCCAGCTCTGTGTTCATCTGCAGCAGCGCTGGTCTCTGTTCCTCTCCTTACAGGACACAGAGGTAGCAGTGGCTCCTGCTGCTGTCAATCAAATCTTGTGAGAAGAGGGGGTGGAGCCAAGCCACACTGTGTGTTTTTATGGATGCATATAGCCTGGCTTGGGAGCTAGCCATATACCAGTGCCCATGAATTACAGCCATATACCAGAGTGCCCATGAAATGCAGCCATATACCAGAGTGTCCATGAAATACAGCCATATACCAGAGAGTGCATGAAATACAGCCATATGCCAGGGTGTCCATGAAATACAGCCATATACCAGAGTGTCCATGAAATACAGCCATATACCAGTTCCAATGAAATACAGCCACATACCAATGCCCACGAAATACAGCCATATACCAGTGCCCATGAAATACAGCCATATACCAGTGCCCACAAAATATAGCCATACACCAGTGTTCATGAAATACAGCCATATACCAGTGCCCATGAAATGCAGCCATATACCAGAGTGTCCATGAAATACAGCCATATACCAGAGTGTCCATGAAATACAGCCATATACCAGAGTGTCCATGAAATACAGCCATATACCAGAATGTCCATGAAATACAGCCATATACCAGTTCCAATGAAATACAGCCATATACCAATGCCCATGAAATACAGCCATATACCAGTGCATATGAAATACAGCCATATACCGGTGCCCAACATGAAATATAGCCATACACCAGTGCCCATGAAATACAGCCATATACCAGTGTCCATGAAATACAGCCATATACCATTGTCCATGAAATACAGCCATATACCAATGCCCATGAAATATAGCCATATACCATGTGTAATGGAATGAGTGCTGGTATTTACTATCCAGAGAATATGGAACTGTAGGGGAATTTTTTGAAAATCTTGCTAAAGGTGAACTTACACTTTAAAGTGGTTCTATAAGAAGGACATTTTTTCCTTAATGCATTCCCTGCATTAAGGTAAAAAAATGTTCTAATAGTAGTATGCCCCACCTCCCTATATACTTACCTGAGTCCTATCTCAATCCAGCTCTGTGTTCATCTGCAGCAGCGCTGGTCTCTGTTCCTCTCCTTACAGGACACAGAGGTAGCAGTGGCTCCTGCTGCTGTCAATCAAATCTTGTGAGGAGAGGGGGTGGAGCCAAGCCACGCTGTGTGTTTTTATGGACGCATATAGCCTGGCTTGGGAGCTAGCCCATTTGCTATGGGGGGCCCACACAGAAGAGGAGCAACTGAGAGCGCTGGTGGGGGATCCAAAAAGAGGAGGTACAGGGCAAATCCATTGCACAGAGCAGGGTAGTTTATCATGTTTATTATTTTATTTTAAAATAATAATAATAAATAAACCTTTACAGCTCCTTTAAGTCACGGTTCTAGAGATGTCTGTTTAATAAACTGACACATTTGACAGTAATAACATACTGAAGACAAGTCTACATACATTATCAGGAAGATTTTCAAACAATATTTGTGCACACTGTAGTACACAGTAGATAGGTATGGGCATGGTTTGTAAGGCTGTAAATCACTTTTAAAATAGATTTAAAGACAAATATTGACTTTACGTCTGTGTCTCCAAGCTAATGCACCTGTTCCAATAAGACCTGCTGAGATGATTACCTGTCTGCCAGTGCGAGCTCCTTCCAGGTTTTGTAGGCTATTACTACTGTTTCTTGCTGCAACTCTATGTAAGGCAAAGTCGCTGACTGGCTGATCATGAAAGAGCCAATTAGTCAATAAGGGGCCAATCACTCAAGAAGGAGTCAATTCGTCAAGAAAGGGCCAATCAGTCAAGAAGGAGCCAATCAGTGAAGAAGGGTCAATCAGTCAAGAATGGGCCAACCAGTCAAGAAGGAGCCAATCAGTCAAAAAGGGGCCAATCAGTCAAAAAGGGTCCAATCAGTCAAGAAAGGCCAACCATTCAAGAAGGTGTTAACCAGTCAAGAAGGGGCCAACCAGTCAAGAAGGGGCCAATCAGTCAAGAAGGGGCCAACCAGTTAAGAAGGGGCCAACCAGTCAAGAAGGGGCCAATCAGTCAAGAAGCAGTCAAGAAGGGGCAAATCAATCAAGAATGGGCCAATCGATGCCTCTGCTTTGCACAGAACAGTAAAAAGTGGAAGTGAAGACAGTGGGCCTGGATGGAGTATTTCAATTCTCTAAGCGGTCTTTATGAAACAGGGATAGAAGCTTGTCAAAATATAAATTAGTTTACAGCATTAATGTAACATGTACAGTATGTTTATTTTTTTGTGCTGATTTTGCAAGTAATTTGATTGTAAACTCCTGAGTGAGTTGAAGTGCATTTCCTGAAATTCTTCAATGCTCAACAATGAGATTCCCATTATATTCAAAGGTGCCCATTCACACCTGAGCATCCTGTTGCTTAAAATTTGAAAAAGTACATCAGCTTCTTTGGGACAGAGTTTGGTGTTTATGGTAACAAAAAACTGGCCACTGCCCCCACCTATAACTGGCCTTCACAGCAAAGAGCACATGGAAGGGCAATGGTGAGGGGACACACTGGCCACCTTTGCTTCCATAGTGCTATAAGCTGGGTGTCCAGTGTGCCCCTGTGCCTCTAAGGAGGGGTGGGGCTACCCCCAGGCTCACCTGCCCTTTATCTTATTATTATCGATTATCGGCGGCCAATATTTACTTATTTTGAAGCATCGGTATCGGTCACAAACGTGCCAATGTTACCAGTATTACTTCAAGGGGTTGTAACGGGACGATGCATACAGCTGCAGGCATCACCCTAGTACCATTCTTTAGAGCGGACTGTCAGCTTTCTTGTAATAACAACCGAAGTGGCTAGCAGCCGCTCGGCTCTTATTACAAGCAGCGGGAGGGGATGCCCCCCCCCCCTCTGCCTTTCGCTGCTCCGCCCAGGTCTCCTGTCCCACCGGGAGGCCCGAGCGACCAGCGGGCATGTCCCCCGGCTGTCCGAAGACTCAAACAAAGCCAGGTCGGCTTTGTTCGGGTCTCGAATCTAGTAACCTGGAGGCGATGTTATGACATCACTTCTGGATTACTGGCATCCTAAAGACGCCAGTTTTATAAAATAGAAAGTATTAAAAACTGCAGATCTTGGCGTTTTGAATACTTTCAAGTGCAGAGTAGGGGTTTGGGGTCTTATAGACCCCAGACCCCTCCATACAGAGTACCTGTCACTGCCTATTACTGTCACAAGGGATGTTTACATTCCTTATGACAGCAATAAAATTGATAAAAAAAAATTAAAAGGACAGTGTAAAAATAAAAAAATGTAAGTGGAACTTCAGTCATTTTTTTCATCTTTCCATCTATTAAATCCTCTGCCCTTGTTGTTTTAACTTTTTTTCTGCCAGGAAACACCTTATACAGCCCACTTCCAGTTTCTTGTCTGGAAAAAGGCCTAAGCATATGGCATCATGTACAGCTCTCTCTCTCTCACTCTCATGAGAATTTGCCAGGAAGGGAGGGGGGATGAGTCATAAGAGAACCAATGAGAGCTGCAAAGCTGGAGGCGTGCCTCTGTGTGTCTGTGTAAATCCAGGAAGTGAACAGGCAACAGCTTCAGCTGACCACAGTTAAAATAATTGCAGCCAAACTCAGTGGGGGGAGATTTCTGCAGCATATTTGGCAAGTACAGAATCACAGTGTATATAAAATAATATGCAAAGTGGTTGGAGGGAAGCTTCAGAATGTTTTTATTACAAATTATGTGAGCAGACTTCAGTTCCTCTTTTATCTATCTATTAGAATGCATGTGCTTCTACTATGGAGGCTTTCATAAATTTACAAGAGTTAAGACTGCAGATAATACTAGCCTTGGAGCAGCTCTGCAGCTTATGCATATATTTCCATATGTGTGCTAACTAAGTACCTGTTTTTAACACAAACCATTAGACATGATAATTCAGTTGGTTGCAGACAGGCTGGTGAGTTGAGCTTGAAATTTTATTTGGTTTTGTTTTGCATGTGTTGCCCTTCCATGTGCTCCTTGCTGTGAAGGCCAGTTATAGGTGAGGGCACTGAATTCCATTGGCTAGCGCAAATATGCTCACACCTCATAACACCCAAAAAAAACATGCATACAAATGTGCAACAGTATTCCAGAATTGGCGGAAAATACTCATGCTCAAGTGTGAATAGTAGCAAATATGGAAAATCTAGTTAATTTTGAGTGCATGCACAGAGCCTAGCCAAACAGACATGTCCTGCTAGAGCTCTGTATCATGGAAGCACACAGACGCCCATACTAAGCCCTCTGCAGGGACCCGCGCACAGCAAATCGGCCTGCGACTCCCCGCCACCTCAGAGCACATGGAGGACAGCTCGGAATGGTACTAGGAGGTACCCGCACTAAATATAAGACTTCCTTCATCAAAGAGGCCTTGGCCTGTGCTCCAGGTAAAATGGCGGCGGCGCACTCCACACTGAGCAGCGGGGCGAAGCCATGTAACTCTCAGACTCACTCTCTGCCCTCTCAGACCTGCCTGAGGCTTCTGATAGCGAATTCCTCCCCTCCCCCCATCAGGCGCAAACTCAGAACAGGCTACCTCTCCAGCCCTCTTAAAACAAATTGAGAAAATGCTGCACAGAGCCCTGAAACAGACCTCAGAACACATTATAAATAGCCTTTCCAAAGAAATAAGGGAACTGGGCTCCCACACTGCTGCCCTAGAAGTGAGAGCAGATGACTTAGAAGCAACAACCCAAACCTACATGACAGAACTGGAAAATATAAAAGAGGAAAACCTGACCCTACAATCCAGACTGGAAGATCAAACATCAGAATTAGAGGCGTTCCAGAATCTGTTATAGACCTGCAATCCACCATGATGGCCCTATTCCAAGAACTCCAGCCTGTCATCCCAATTGAAAGCCTCAAGATGGACAGAATCCACAGGGCACTGACCCCCAAGAAAACTGATGGTCCGCCTCGCGATATAATCACAAAGTTCCACTATTACCGAACCAAGGAGCAAATCATGACGGCAGCTTGCGGAAAAGGCATTCTCATTTTCCAGGGTCATAAATACCAGTTATTTGCGGGCCTCTCCCAACTGACAATCACCAAGCTCCGAACTATGAAACCCCTCCTCATTGAACTCCAACAACGCCACATACCAGTGGGAGGTTCCCATTCTTGGTACGCTTCAAACATCAAGGAACTAAATACAGATTTAGAACACCTGAAGATCTCCAGCAAAGCCTACAAGATCTCTACCTTATGGATGATCCCCCAAAATGCCGGTCCTTCTCGCCGAAGATCTGCCTCTACATCTCCGCACAAACCAACATCATCTCCTGGACACTGTGAGAACCTCCACTACTACAAAAGAAGCCGCCTGAACCCAACGACCCAAGATCAAGAAGATTCAATGGACTGAGTCCTGCCCCACAGACGACCATGTCTTCTCTCATAAGCTGTGAACTTTTACACAGTCGCTCTATGAAAACAAGCACCTCCATACACACAAGTATCCCTCACTACTTTACCTATATTGAGGGTAACCTAGAACCTACCACCATTCAATGTTACCCCCTTCCTCCTCTTTTTAAAAAGGAAAAATAGTTAAGTTGTTATTTTGTCCCTGTTGGACAATGACTGTTCCAGAAAACTCCAAGCCCGCTTGCTATTTTATTCAGGGCATCACATTGTTCTGTATAGTCCCTGGCCTTATACCTGACAGTAAACCTTTCAATACCACACTAAACTCTAATACCATACAATGCCACCCAGCCACCATCGCATCAGAACTCCTGTCAACCATACCCAACCCCAATGGCAAAACAACACCTCATTTCCACCTCGGACTCAGAGAGGCAAAGAGTAACTTAGGCATTCCAACTACGAAATTGCACTTTGCCCCTCTAAGAGGACATTCCTAAATTTGGAGCTATCATGCTTGTTTCTTTTTTGTTTGTCTTCTGTTAACTGCTTTTCCTGTAACTTTAGGCCTATTCATTGCCTAACAGGTTACTTACAACAGGCCTGTGATCTCTCGCCTGACATCCCCCTATCACAATCCCTTCCTCCTGCACCCCTAAGTACTGCTACCCCAGAAACTATCCTAGAATTCATATAGCCCTACCCTCTCATGTCAGAAGCATCCTGGGCCCTCTTCACTTGATACACGGAAGATACTGCAGAGTTTCACTCTCCTGCTTTGCCCATTGCACAGGTCAGAGCTCCCGTGCAATAGACCCTTGCGCTCCACTTCACCCTCCTCGCCTGCCCACCATTAATATGTGGACTTCTGATGACGGCAACACTCTCCCTGAAAGGGAACATCGTTCCCTCTAACGGAACTCTTATATCTCCTATATTTTCTGGATTTGCTATGCTCATTTATTGTATTGTTCTAATTACTATGCATCTCTCTCTCCCCCCTTTCTAGCTCCTTCTCCCCTCATCCTCTTCCTCTACATGTCCACGCGGAGATTCCTACCCATCCAGCTCTCTTCACACGCTGGTAAGTTCTACCCACCACTACTTACACCATGGCCCCCTTAAATATCGTCTCTCTGAATGTTCAAGGTTTCAATATCCCTCAGAAACTCACAAAAGCATTCAAATACTTCAAATCCCAGAAAGCCCACATACTCTGTCTACAAGAAACACACTTCACCACAACCCAAACTCCAAAATATTACACAGCCTCAGCCACAACCAAGCAAAGAGGCACGCTGATAGCCTTCCATCGCTCCACGCCTTTCACCCCCAAAACCATACTCCAAGACCCGGAAGGACCTGATCCTTAATGGATACTTACTGAATATACCATTCACGGTGGTCTCATATTATGCCCCAAACAAACAACCTAACCCCTTCCTCTCCCACCTCCTGCAAGTAGTGTCCACCCATAGAATGAGCACGCTAATTATATGCAGGGACTCTAATCAAGTTCTTCCATTCCTCGACAAATCCCTATACAACCCTCCTCCTACCCCGACAAAGCTCATCTTCTCACAACTACTCTCACGACACAACCTGGTAGATGCGTGGAGAGAATCAAATCCAAAGAAAAAATGCTTCACCTATTACTCCCACCCACACAAAACGTTCTCCCGCATTGACCACATACTCGTTACTACAGGCATGGTCCCAGAGATCCTATCCTCATCCATTCTCCCAATACCCTGATCGGATCACAGTGCAGTCCTCACCACCCTCGCCTCCCCAGTCCCAAGAACACAAGACTCCACTTGGTGCCTTCCAGAACATATACTGAAACACCCTTCTCATCATTTCGATACAGAACAGGCTCTAAAAGAATATCTAGAGCTAAACAACACCCCAGACATCTCCCCCCTCACTTTGTGGGAAGCTCACAAACGGGTTCTACGTGGAGCTTTCCAATGGATATTGGCCCTATTCAATCGAGAACGTAAACACCTTAAACAAAAATTAGAAGCTGGCTTCTATGCTAGAAATACCAAATTTAACCTAAACCCCAACCCATCCACAAAAGCCAAGCTAGATAACGCTTGCCTAGAATACGACCTATTCCGGACTGAAAATGCAGACAAAACCCTAGACATGTTTATTATATGAAAGCCAATAAGCCGGACACCCTTCTAGCGCCCTCCCTCAAATCCCTAAACAGACCAACTAAACCATACGCCTCAAAATAATCAAAGATACTCTAACCAGCAACCCAACCACAATAACCCATAAATTTAGATCACACCTCACCTCTGACAAAAACTTTAACTCATCAGAAGCTGACGCTCTATTCGCTCAAATAAACCTCCCCGTATTAACATTCTCTGACTTAGATCACCTAGAAGGCACTATATCCACAGAAGAAGTCTCCTTAGCTATCAAAAACCTCAAACTAAAAAATCGACCGGGCCCAGAGGGATACTCTGCCACAAATTACCGAACTTTCTCAGAAATCCTCTCCCCCATCTTAGCTAACGCATTCAATGCCATACTTACGTACCGCTCATTTACACAAGAATCCTTAACAGCAATAATCTGCATGATCCCCAAACCCCACACAGATGACACTTCATGTACTAATTACCGGCCAATCTCGTTATTAAACCTTGACATTAAAATTCTAGCCAAAGTAATAGCTACTCGTCTAAACAAAATTATAGGCAGACTCATCCATCATGATCAAACAGGTTTTATACCAATACGCCAAGCAAGTGATAACATCCGACGAGCGGTTCTTCTGGCACACGCCGCCAAAACACGCCACATTCCTGCATGCTTTCTTTCACTTGATATAAAGAAAGCCTTTGATACTGTATCTTGGCGCTACTTACACTACACACTCCAAAAATGGGGGTTTGGCCCTCACTTTATGCGATGGATCACTGCCTTATATGACAAGCTTTGTGCTTATGTCAAATATGCTGGCTACAAATTGGATCCCTTTAATATAGAAAGAGGAACACATCAAGGATGCCCACTCTCTCCTCTCCTTTTTGCCCTCCTCATAGAACCTCTTGCCCAATTAATTAGATCCAACCCATAAAACTATGTCTCTTTGCTGATGACATCCTACTATTCTTGTCCTCCCCTCTAATCTTAGGCCCTAACCTATTACCCATCCTCAATAAGTTTGCAACCATCTCAGGACTCGGGGTAAACCCAAAGAAATCTCTAGATTTGAACATTTCCCTCCCCCGAGCTGACCTGGAAGCCACGCAAGCAGCTCTCCCATTCTCGTGGGCCACCTCTTCAACACCCTATGTGGGCATACATCTCAGAGCAGATCATACGCAACATTTTCTAATAATTACCCAGCCATTCTGAAACATGTTACAAACTCAATGACACAATGGTCACACCTCCACATTTCCTGGCTAGGGAAAACCACTGTGGTAAAAATGACAGTTTTACCCAAACTATTATACCTGTTCAGGGTTCTACCTATTCCCGTCGCAGCCTACTATTTACGACTCCTGCAAAGGAGATCAGCTAGATTCATCTGGGGTACACTTAAACCCAGAGTAGCAAAACAGACATTATACCTCCCAAAACTCGGAGGTGGTCCAGGTGTTCCCAACTTTACCGTTTACTATAGAGCAGCACAGATAGCAAGCCTTACTAAGTACCAAACCATGCATGAAATCCCACTTTGGGTAGCTATAGAGTCAGTCGATTGCGACCCACTCTCAGTCTCAAATCTATTATGGCCCTCCCCAAAAGACCGCACAAATCTCCACAGCCCTATTACCAAACACTTCATTAACCTATGGAACACGCTGAAAGCTGTGGTATATGCCTTAAAGTCCCTTCCTTTGGAGGGTTTTCGCCATTTTCTGATATTAAAAGACTAAAAACATTTTTTTTATGAAGATAAACAGTCCAGAAAATTCATTCTTTCAAATGGACCATAATGGTTACATGGCAAACTCCATGATTCAACTGTAGATAAGGTTATCCAATCCCTTCACTATCACTATAAGTTAAACTGTTACCATAGAGCCTGGACCCTTTAATGATAAAGGGTCAAACAGGCTTGATGAATATGTTCCGGTGGGGGTCATCAACCAGGGATATACAAAGGAACCACGTCAGGAACAGCTCCAGAGCATCCAGGGGACTCCACCCAAACGATGATCGTGTAGTGAGATCCAAATAAAACATAAAACGCTGGATAGTGTAAAACTTCTTAAGGGTTGCATTTAATATAAAGTATTGCACTTACATGTATCCATAGTAAGGGCAGCTGATCCATCCCACACCATCAAAACATCATCAATATACCTATACCATAACAGCACATGGTCCATAAACCTGGCAAAGATATCAGAATTGAAGATTCTCCACTCCCACTCCCTCAGGTACAGGTTGGCATATGAGGGTGCACAGCACGTCCCCTGCACCTGGAGGAAGTGGGAGCTGTTAAAAGAAAAGTAATTATGATGTAAAATGAACTCCAAGGAGTTCAGAATAAATTCTAACTTGAGGTCATCGTGGATACTACCCTGTAGGAGAATATGTTTAATGCACGCCATGCCTTTATCATGGGGGATTGAGCTGTATAGAGTTTCGATGTCTATCACCACTAATAGTGTACTTTGAGGTAGATGTAGCTCTTCCAGGATTTGAAGGAGATGTATGTTGTCTCTAATGTATGTGTGCATGCTTACTACAAAAGGTCTGAGATGAGTATCAATCATAGCGCTTAGAATTTCTGTAAGGGAGCCTTTACCAGAAATAATTGGGCGACCAGGTGGATTGGAAGTGTCTTTGTGTAGTTTTTAGGAGAGCGTAAATGACTGGGGTGCGAGGATGAGTTGTGCAGACAAATTGCCATTCATTCTTATTGATGCCATTATTGAGATAAGCAAGATCAATCAGTTGATAAAAGTCCTTATGGAATTTCTTGATCGTATGGTAAGGTAACAGATAGGACTATACCAATGTTTATTTTGTAGGATGTTCAAACACATTCTCTTGTATTGTACATTATCCATAATAACCAGATTACCACCTTTGTCTGATGGCTTGATTGTTATATTATGATCAGGGCCGGCCCTACCATGGGACCGAGTGGGACCATGGTCCCAGGCGGCAGTTCAAGAGGAGCGGCACTTTGCCGCCCCGCTCCTCTCCCCTTCATTTTATGATGGGGAAAGGGCGGGTTGCCGCTTATTACACTGCCACTGCGGGCGGACGGGCGGGGGGTTGGGCAGCGGCGCTGCAGCTGCCATCTACGGCACTGCAGAGCGCTCGCTGCCATGCCCGCAGTCACCGCGACTGTGAATGAACTAGACTCACAGTCACGGACGTCGTTAGGGCCAAGGTCCGAGGTCGTACCGAAAGAGGCACGTCGGAGGAGGGGGGAGTGCGACAACCGAGGTCTGCCAGTCGACTGAAACAGGACACGACTGGCAGGCACTGTGTCGTTCCCCCCCTCGGCGCCTCTACTACCCGCCCGTACCGTCGCTCGCGAGACGTCACGGCATCTACCGTCGACGTCGCGGCGACGGGTTGGGGGGCGGGCCGGCGGG
>BLSH010045420.1:105103-129730 GCA_018402905.1 Glandirana rugosa | reverse complement strand
TTAACGCATACTGTTAGACAGGTCAATTTGGATGGTCACAAGCTGGTCGGTAAGTGAGCTTGGTTTTTCCTAGGATTTATTCCTTGGCTGTTTTTTTGTCTATTTGCTGCCCTCCAATGCTCCTTACTACATAGACCAGTTATAGGTGGAGGCAGTGGTTCACTTTTTTGGACATTTTATATTGGTTGGGGAAACGCACTAACACCTTTGCAGTTATTTTGCTACCTGCTGGGTGTCTGGTGCGTCCCTATAACCTTAAGGAGGGATGGGCTACCTCCACACCATCTGCCTTCATCTATCTCATCAAGATGCATGTGCTACCACTGCGGAGTCTCTTCAGTCAGAGATAGGTCTGGAGGACGCAGGGAGCCTTGACGGGGCCCTCCAGCTTACACATGTATTAATTAATGTGTGTAACCAATTCCCTGCTTTTAACGCATACTGTTAGACAGGTCAATTTGGATGGTCACAAGCTGGTCGGTAAGTGAGCTTGGTTTTTCCTAGGATTTATTCCTTGGCTGTTTTTTTGTCTATTTGCTGCCCTCCAATGCTCCTTACTACATAGACCAGTTATAGGTGGAGGCAGTGGTTCACTTTTTTGGACATTTTATATTGGTTGGGGAAACGCACTAACACCTTTGCAGTTATTTTGCTACCTGCTGGGTGTCTGGTGCGTCCCTATAACCTTAAGGAGGGATGGGCTACCTCCACACCATCTGCCTTCATCTATCTCATCAAGATGCATGTGCTTCCACTGCGGAGTCTCTTCAGTCAGAGATAGGTCTTGAGGACGCAGGGAGTCTTGACGGGGCCCTCCAGCTTACACATTCATTAATTAATGTGTGTAACCAATCCCCTGCTTTTAACGCATACTGTTAGACGAGTCAATTTGGATGGTCACAAGCTGGTCGGTAAGTGAGCTTGGTTTTTCCTTGGATTTATTCCTTGGCTGTTTTTTTGTCTATTTGCTGCCCTCCAATGCTCCTTACTACATAGACCAGTTATAGGTGGAGGCAGTGGTTCACTTTTTTGGCCACCACCAGGATTACCTGCTCCCATTGCAAAAGTGGAAACAACCGAGTTGTGAGTCATAGAGTATTAAACCGTACGCTCCTTATTCAAATGTTCTTGAGCTTCCTCACTTCGGAAACGTCTCTTAAATTTACGTAAATTATTGCCTTTATTAGAACCTTTAGAGAAAGTAGAAGAGTTAGATGAGACATGTGAGAAATCAGACTGTGTATCATCAAAATTTCTATTGCTTTGTTTGGGTTTTCTAAAACCCTGAGTGGAGTAACATCTATAGGCAGTTTTATCTTCAAAGGCTATCTCATCCCTATGAAATTTCTTTTCTTTTGTTAAAGTGGTTGTCAACTTGTGACAGCCACTTTAACCTACAGGTAAGCCTATGATAAGGCTTACCTGTAGGTGCCCTGCATATCTCCTAAACCTGTACGGTTCAGGAGATATGCAGTGTATTTGCTGTGCCAACGTCATGTTGGCACATGCGCAGAGAAGAAACAGCCTCCGTGCCGTTCCTCCACTGCGACCGTGCCGTGACTGGCGGCTCCCGTGCGCATGCTCGGGAGTGAAGTCACGCGACTCCAGCCAGTCACAGCGCCGGAGTCGCAGCCCTGGAAGGAAGAGGGGCAGAAGATGGACACTGCCATTACAGGGGACAGTGCTGGACATCGCAGGCTTCGTTTGCAGGTAAGGAGGAATTCTAAAATGAAAAAAAATGCAGTAAGTATGCAAACTAGTTCAATTGTATGTACAATGCATAGCACTCAATGGGTTGATATATGGTTACGACACTAACCGTGTTGGATAGGGCAGACCAAATGTATCACCACACAACCCTCCTGGAGATGGAGAGGGGCACAGACATCACAGAGGAAAGGTGTATAGGGTATACTGGTGACGACAACAGTTAAAAGGTTTTCATGAAACTGGCTCGACCATTTGATGCATATTGGAGCAGGGGCCAGACACAGCACCTGCGCGGCCGCCCTGCCACCTCGAACTGTAGCCACTAGGGGTGTATCTGGAAAGAACCCCAACTAATTGCACCCGGACCATAGTAGAAGCCACTGCATAGAAAAGGGGGACAATTAGGGAAAATACCAAATAGTAAAAACGGTAATAAACAAAACTCCAAACAGTTCAAAGGTTATATATAGTAATGATTGATAGTAATAATTGGCTCATACAACAGATATACTGGGCAAAATTGCCGGGTATATCTGTTAGTGGCTATAGGGTCCCATGTGTGTTTACATAGATAGCAAAGAGGGGGAGTATAATATACTTACATATGCTTATAATGAGCTCAGGCCAACCAAGGGCATGTCCACATTATCCATAGGGGTCACAGGAATAGACGTGGACCAGGCTACAAGCCAGCTAATAATAATCAAACTGTGCAGCGCACCTATGTAGTAAAAAAGTCCAAAAGTTAATTCAGAAAAGACTTCCTCACATGTGCTGTATCAGTGGGATCTTAAAGCATGCACATTTCAGCTTCATACGTGAAAAAGGGTGCTCAGGAGTCCATCACCAATCACACAGGCTACTCACCTTTCTCTTATGATTCTTATTACAGGGATCATACAGAGCCTCTGCCTTTAATTAGGGAAAAGGCAACAACCCCTCTCAAGCAGTGATGCAGATAGGCAGTCCTGGATGGTACCAATGATCACTTCTCCCAAAGCCTCTCCGGTTGCAAATAGTCAGTACCCACACTTTGACCCAGGAGCCACTCATGGTGACAGGAAGTGATGGTGCATATAAACAATGTAATACCACCATTGATGACACCAATGCGTCATATTAAATCAGCCAGAACCGCTGCGTAATTTGGGGTTAATTGTACGTCTACCCGCCGACCAGCACGTTTAACATATACTCTTTAACCATAAGCTCTTCTTTTAGTACATTATATTATGTAAAATAGATCATTTAAATATGTAGATAAGTGAATAAAAACATCTCTATAAGCGGTAAAAATAGCTAATCAATCTACAACAGTTTCTTAAAGGAAGAGTAACTCTGAACATTTTTTTTTAACTACTGATACTAGTCACTGGTTCAAAATAAAACAATTCAAATCAAAGTCAACATTGAGCCCCCCAGGAACTAAAACTCCCGTTTCAAATATCCATTGGGATTCTTTCTTACTCAATTGGCGTATAAAATTTCTACCTCTCCAATGCTTATTTATTTTCTCTAATCCCCAAAATTTCAAACCCTTGGGATTTTGGTTATGATACCTTTTAAAATGTCTGGAGACATTATGAGTCTCTAATCCTTTTTTGATGTTGGTTACATGTTCGCGGAGATGCATATGTAGGGGTCTAGATGTTCTTCCCACATATTGTAATCCACACTCACATTCCAACATGTAAACAACACCAATAGTATTGCAGGTAATTAGCTGCTGAATTTCATAGTGTTTGCTTGTCCTTGAAACAATAAAATCCTTTAGTTTTTTTTATCTTGGATTTTGAATGTTTACACGCAACACACCTTCCACAGGCATAAAAGCCTTTTAAAAATCCAAAGAGTCTATTCTCTCTATAAACTGGTGGATCCACCACTCCCGGAGCTAATCTATCCCTCAAGGTTGGGGCTTTTTTATATATAAATGATGGTCTCTCTGGTAATATAGATCCCAATACCTTATCCATTTTTAGTATAGGCCAGTTCCTTGTTATGATTTTTTTCTATTTTCTTGTAATATATGTTGTAATCAAGGACTGCTTTATATTGGTGGTTCTTATCTGAATTATCTTTTGGTTTAGGATACACTAAAGTTTCTCTTTCCATCTTTCTGACTCTTTCTCCTTCATCCTCTAAATCAGTTCTACTATATCCTTTTTGTTCAAATCTATCTCGTAATATTTTAGACTGGCTAATATAATCTTCCACTTGGGAGCAATTCCGCCTTAGTCGGATGAACTGACCTCTGGGGATGTTGCCCAACCAAGAGTGATGGTGGCAACTCCCCCATGATATGTAGGAATTCCTATCTGTAGGCTTGAAGTGAGTGATTGTCTCAACCTCTCATCATGATCTCCAGGTCCAAAAAAACTGCTTGTCATTGCTAACATTCCAAGTGAGAGAAATATATTTGTTATTGCCTTCAAGCTTTTTTAGGAAATTATTTAGGCTTGATCTGTCACCTTCCCAGATTAAAATAAGGTCATCTATGAACCTTTTATAACATTTTAGCTCGGTGGGACGATCTTTCCAAACGTTTTCTTCCTCCCAGTGGGCCATATATAAGTTGGCCACACTGGGCGCAAAACATCCCCCCATAGCCACTCCCTTTATTTGAAGGTAGAAATGATTTTGGAACCCAAAATAACTCATAGATAGACAAAAATCTAAGCACTCTATCAGAAATCTTTTATGCTTTACTGATAATTCTGTTGTTCCCATGGCCCATTCACCTGCAGAGATAGCACCCTCATGGCTAATAATGGTGTATAAGGAACTCACATCTCCAGTTTCTAGCCAACATGTTGATGAGTATTCTAAATTCTCTAGAATTTGAATAATGTGCATAGTATCTTTCAAAAATGCTTCAGTTTTAATTACGCATGGCTGAAGGAAGGTGTCAATATATTGTCCCAACCTGGCAGACACTGAGTCAATGCCATTGACTATTGGTCTGCCAGGTGGGTTCTGGCTATCCTTATGTATTTTAGGTAAAATATATAGAATCAGAGTTCTGCAAAACAAAGGGTCCAAATATGGTGCCTCCTTCCTATTCAAAATACCTTCCACCTGTCCTTTTCTTACAAGTCTATGTAGTTCATCTTTATAGGTCAACATGGGATCTTTGTTGAGAATCTTATATGTGTTCTGATCGCTTAATTGGTGATTTATTTCAGATAGGTATGAGGATTTATTCATAATTACCAACCCTCCTCCTTTGTCTGCGGGACGTATAATGATGTCCTTCTTTGTCTCCAAGGAACGAATACCCTTCCTAGTATATTCCGGATAAGATACTTTTCTTACTACCAAAGATTCCAATTCCTGACACACTTTATTCTTAAAAACCTCTATATATTTATTATCCTTATTGACAGGATTGAAGGTGGAATGGTTATGTAATTTCGAATGACTAGTAGAATCCCTAGAGTCCAATTTGCTTGTGTTAGAAAGGAAATATTTCTTGATGTTGAGAGTACGTATATATTTTTGTATGTTTATGTAAGTCTGAAAATTCAAATTACATACTGGGGCATATTTTAGCCCTTTATCCAGTACTCTAAGCTCATCATCTGTCAATGGAAGACCACTTAAATTAAAAATCCCTTACCTAATGGGGCCTTGGTTTTTTTAAACCTCTTGCCCCCTCTCCTTCCTCTCTTTCCTTTCTTTTTCCTATATTTCCCCCCCCCTGGGGGTACTCGTATGTGGGGGGGGGGTCTATCCATCTTTCCTCTATGATGACATGTGCCCCCCTCCCGGACCACTTTGGACTTGGTAAAAATCCCTTGTCTCCTGCAGAGCCTGGTTCCGGAGGGGTGCATATCTATTTTTTTACGGAATTGAGCTTCCTCTTGGGGGTTCAGCCCTTCCTCTATTGGATTGCTTTCCCCTATCCTCAGAATTATATTGATGGTAATACCTTTCAGGGGTTCTATATTGATGAGGATTATGGTACATATGTCTTCCCTGTTGGATAGGGTAGCGATGGGTATTCCTCCCCCTTCCCGGTTTCCCTCTCTGGTTAGTATTATTAACCCTTATCCAATGATTATTTCTTTGGGGAGTATACACATCAACTTGATTCTCTCTCCAGTAGGTCTGATCTTGGAGTCAGTTTAGGGGTGGGTGCTGGGGAATCCATTACCTCTTCAGCGAGTATCTCTGCTACAGGTGCTGAATCCATATTACCTATTACTGATTGCCACTTAAAAATGCGATCATTGTTAAAATCCCCTATGTCCCTATTAAATTTCTTCTTTCTCTTTAACTGGGTTTCAGAATCCCATTTGGTGAACTTATTTTTTAACTCCACAGATAATTTAATGAATTCATCTGTGTCTTTAAGGGGCTCTATGTTTTTCTGAAGCTCAGAAATCTGGGCCTCTAATAACTTAATTTTCCTTTGTTTTATAATGAGTAACAATTGAAGCAAGCTAAAACATAAGCACAGAGGAGACCAATACATAACACCATAAAGAGCCCAAGGTAGAAAGGAGCGGTACCGCTAATGCAGGGTATGAGGTGGATGAAAGTGGGTGATAAATAACCGAAAGTAGCAGTATCAAGCAGGCCAAATTGCACAGTATCAGGGACAGGACTTACCTATGATTATTCAGTGTGAAAAACAGCTGCACCACAAATGTGAGATATTACCACACAAAAACAATATATTCTAAAAACAATAATATACAATATTAAAATTCAGAATTTTTTTTTTTTAATAAAAACAAATAAACAGTTCAGAAAAATCAGTCTCTCAAATGGACCATAATGGTCAAATGGTAAACTCCATGATTCAACTGTGGATAAGGTTATCCAGTCCCTTCACCAAGTGAACACCTCACCATCACAATAAGTTGAGCTCTTACCAGAGAGCCTGGACCCTTTAATTACGAAGGGTCAAACAGGCTTGATGAATATGTTCTGGTGGGGGTCATCAACAGAGGACACACAAAGGAACCACATCAGGAACAGCTCTAGATCATTCAGAGCATCCTTCCCCGGAAGAAGTTCTTTTGTCAATGAAACCAGTTGGGCTCAGCTGTATGTTCCTGTTATCGTGCATTTTGTAAGTTTGGATGCTCTGTGGCAGCCGCCTTCCTTTTTTACCATGCAATGCTGTTCTTACTATGGATACATGTAAGTGCAATACTTTATATTAAATGTAACCCTTAAGAGGTTTTACACTATTCAGCGTTTTATGTTTTATTTGGATCTGACTACACGATTGTCATTTGGGTGGAGTCCCCTGGATGCTCTGGAGCTGTTCCTGACGTGGTTCCTTTGTATATCCCTGGTTGATGACACCACCGGAATATATTCATCAAGCCTGTTTGACCCTTTATGAATAAAGGGTCCGGGCTCTCTGGTAATAGTCCAACTTATAGTGGTGGTGAAGGGATTGGATAACCTTATCCACAGTTGAATCATGGAGTTTGCCGTAACCACTTACCAACCGGAAGGTTTTCCAGCTTTAGGACCAGAGCACTTTTTGCGATTCGGCGCTGCGTCGCTTTAATTGACAATTGCGCGGTTGTGCGACATTGCACCCAAACAAAATTTGCGTCCTTTTTTTTCCCACAAATAGAGCTTTCTTTTGGTGGTATTTGATCCCCTCTGCGTCATTTCTGATCACCGCTATAAACAAAAGAAGAGCAACAATTTTCCAAAAAAACCCAAATTTCTTACTTTTTGCTAAAATTCAAATCCAAAAAAAAATATAAAAAAACATTTTTTCACAGTTTTTGGCCGATTTATATTCTTCCTCATATTTGTGATAAAAAAAAATCACAATCGCCGTTTATTGATTGGTTTGCGCAAAAGTAGCCGCGTTTACGGATGGTGAGAATTAATTTCTGGGTTTTTTGTTGTTTTTTTACTAGTAATGGCGGCGATCTGCGATTTTTAACGGTACTGCGATATTGCAGCAGCCATGTCGGACATTTTTGACACTTTTTTGGGACCAATGACATTTATTCAGCGATCAGAAATTTAAATGTCCACTGATTACTGTATAAATGTCATTGGCAGTGAAGGGGTTAACCTGCAGGGGGAGAGCTAGGAGTTAACTGTGTTCCCTGGGTGTGTTCTTACTGTGGGGGGGTTGGGCTAACATGGGCATGAGAGGTCTAACTGATCCCAGGGACAGGGATCAGTAGATCACCCATGCCCCTACTAACAGAGCGGGGAACCGCCGTGTTTACATCTGCGGTTCCCCGTTCTTTGCCTGTGGCCGCTCATCGCGGCTCGCCAGCTGACATCGGGTCCGCTCGAGCCGAGGGCACACTCCTCAGAAGTGCGGCGGTTGTGCAGCCAATTAAACCTTAGATGTGGTAAATGCATTTGTTTTGTTTTGGGTTTTTTTTTTGGTTTTTGTATCACCTTGTAATCCAGCCAGTAAGCCTGTTATTTTTTATATTCCTTTACAGACAAATAATTTAACACTGATAAGGGGTTTACAATGATCAGTTTTTATTATATAGTGCTTCATGTTAGTTGAGCAGTGGTTGATTGTTCTGGTCTCCTCTGGATTTCTGGGCTGAGAGTCTGATTGCTTCCCCCTGCCTCTGGAAGAAGCTTCCAGACCATATTGAGGGAGATTCAGATAATCAGCTGAATATTTATCATGCCCTGGCCAATCCCTGAAAGGGGGGATATAGAAGGTGGTTGGGGAGGTGATAAATGTACACAGACCATGAACAGATGGTTCTTTCCTAATCAGGGAAGGTTCCAACCAGTGGTGGGCCATCCATAAAGGGTGCAGGGGTTCCGCCCCCTTAATCCATGCGTCCGGCCCCTAATTTGAGTGACAATAGTGAATTAATATTCGCTATTGTCTTCCTGATTCTCCTCCTGGCCAATCAGGAAGCGGGTCCTGAGACCAAATTGGCCAAGAGGAGAAGCAATCGTATTGGTCACTGAGGAGGAGGAGAAGACACAGGGGAAGCTGCCATGATGCAGAGGAGGAGGAGACACAGGGTGAAGCCGACAAGGAGGAAGCGCTGCCTGTGACCTAGATGGGGGGTGCGACCAACCAACCTACCGACCGGGGGGGAGGGTGGTTTTGAGGTGTCTTTTGCACCTAGGGCCCAGGGAGGACAGCTGAGAAGGGGATATTTGGACACTGTTTCAGAGTCTGGGTCAGGAGGAGGACTTTGTCATTTCCCACTTTGAGGATCTACTTGAGGAGACTGGGTGGCAGGCAGTTCCTATGACACTGTAAGAAAGGACCTTACTAGGATTGACAGTTGTGTAGAGGTGAAAGAGAACCAGTTGCTGACATTTTCCCTGTAGTCTACAGCTGTGAGGCCTTAGCAGGGCCGATCCTAGGGTCACAGACGTCTGGGTGCAGAAATATTTCTGGCGCCCCCACATGGGCGTGGTTATCTTGTTAACTCCTCCCCTTTACAAATGTTTCCATGGCAGCAACGTAAACACAGAGATGCTGCCCTAAGGAGTCTGTTACCCCAATATCCTCCCACAATCTCTTAACAATAAACAATGGTCAGAGACTGCAGACATGATACAGGAGATGGTCAGAGACTGCAGAAATGATACAGGAGATGGTCAGAGACTGCAGAAATGATACAGCTGATGGTCAGAGACTGATCAGTGCCACATCATCAGTGCCACCTAATTAGTGCCACCTCATCAGTGCATACCAGTAATGCCATATCAGTGCCACTTCATCAGTACCATCAGTGCCTACCAGTGCCACCTTGTCAGTGCCTACCAGTGCCACCTCATCAGTGCCTACCAGTGCCGTCTCATCAGTGCCACCTCATTAGTGCCCATCAGTGCCACCTCATCAGTGCATACCAGTGCCATCTCATCAGTGCCACCTCATTAGTGCCCATCAGTGCCACCTCATCAGTGCATACCAGGGTCACCTCTTCAGTGCCAGCACATCAGTGTCTACCAGTGCCACCTCATCAGTGCATACCAGTGGCATCTCATCAGTGCCAGCACATCAGTGCAGCCTATCAGTGCCATCTCATCAGTGCCAGCACATCAGTGCCACCTCATCAGTGCAGTCTATCAGTGCCAGCACATCAGTGCCACCTCATCAGTGCCAGCACATCAGTGCAGTCTATTAGTGCCACCTAATGAGTACCCATGTGTGAAAAATGTGAGATTGTGAGATCAGAAACTCACCTCCCCATTGTGGCCATTACACTCTGTCCATTCATTTTTAAGGCAATCCCGCCCCTCCTGTGGACTACATCTCCCATAATTCTTTGCAGTACAGAAGGGAGGGGGAGGGAGGAACACTGTGCTCTGTTTCCCTCCCCTAACCTCTGTACTGCTGGGAGAGTGAAGGGAGGAGGGAGGAGGGAGCAGACATAGGAGGAGAGGGGCGGGACGCTGGGAAAGAGCATACAAGTGTCTTTATGACAGAAGCAGGGGGCGGGCAGCTTCCCGGAGGGCGGCGGCCGTGAGATGAGAAGAGCCGCTCTATTCAGCTAATGAAATTCAGAGGAGGAGCGGCTTCAGCCTGTGTGCTGCTTGTAGCATCACCGCTCCTCCTCTGAATTTCATTAGCTGAATAGAGTGGCTCTTCTCATCTCGCGGCTGCGGCCCTCCGGGAAGCTGCTCGGCAGGGATCAGCACTACGAACATGGAGAGGAGAGAACTCTTACAGTTTCGCGCCCCCCCCAACCCGTGGCGCCTGGGTGCAGTGCACCCCCCGGGCACCCGCCCAGGATCGGCCCTGGGCCTTAGATATACTGAGAGCCCCAGCCACCTCCAGTGAAGTTGAGAGATTATAGGGACACTAGTTCTTTTGCTGTTAGCGCTGATCATTTTGAAGTATCCCGTGACCCTAAACCCCTCTCCTGTTATAATTTCTTGAGCATTAAATACTAAAAGACACTTCCTGGACTGAGCTTTAATTGTCAGTGTGCTTGAGGGGGCTAGTGGCCTCTGTACTACTAAGGGAAAACCTGTCTATTGCCAGCGGCCCCTTGGGAGGTGAGCGCTACAATTGAAATACACTATATAAAAACTTTATCCCATAAAGAAATAAACTGTTCCTGTAACTACCTGAAAATAGTTAGGTTTTCATTTGTTAGTCACTTATGTAAAGCCTAAGTGTGCTACTCCATCTAACCAGGGCTAGCCCTACCATGGGTCCCAGTGGGTCCATTAGATGCAGGCAGCACTTTAAGAGGGGCAGCAAATGGAACCACGGCTGCCTCTCCTTCTCTTCTATTTACCCAGCAAATTGATGACTAAGATTTTTTTTCCACCAGTTTTGTGTCTCATGACGACAACTGCCCCCTGGGCCGCTCCGCCTGCCCCTATAATACCTTAGCCTGTCCATATGCTACCCTAGCCTGTTCATATACTACCCTAGCCTGTCTATATACTACCCTAGTGTGCCCATTTACTACCCTAGCCTTCCCATATACTTCCCTAGCCTGTCTATATGCTACTCTGGCCTGTCTATATACTGCCCTAGCCTGCTCCTATACTGCCCTAGCCCGCCCCTTGGAATTGAACATAATGGTATGCCATATAATTTTGCATTTAGACAAGATGCTGTTGCATGTAAATCTGACGTCCTGATAAATTACATTTTCGTATTAAAGTGGTTGTCAACCTGTGACAACCACTTTAACCTACAGGTAAGCCTAGAATAAGGCTTACCTGTAGGTGCACTGCATATCTCCCAAACCTGCACGGTTCAGGAGATATGCAGCGTTTTGCATGTGCCGACGTCATGTCAGCACATGCGCCGTGCCTTTCCTCCACTGACCCTGTGCCGTGACTGGCGGCGTCATGCGACGCCGGCCAGTCACAGAGCCAGAGTCGCGGCCCCAGAAGGAAGAGGGGCAGAAGATGGACGCGGCCTGGAGCGGGGACATCGCCGGACGTCGCAGGCTTCGTTTGCAGGTAAGTGGCACATAATGGGCTACTATGCGATGCATAGAAGCCCATTATGTTTCTACTTTACAGGGTTATATTGAGGAAGTAAACCCAATCTGGGTTTACTTCCTCTTTAATTATCATGATATAAAATAATGGATGTGGGGGCCTTTTGGTGGGCGTTCATTTTTTTTTGGGGGGGTTGGGGTTGGGGGGGGCAGCATTTTATTCTTGGACCCAGGCAGCACAATGTCTTAGGCCAGCCCTGCATCTAACACTACCTTTTCCACAAGTTAACAATTCTGATGTTCAAGGATGGCTGTGTTGCTCCTCCATAGATATGGTGGAAGAATAAGACCCCATACACACTATTAGATTTTCTGCAGATTTTTGTCTTCAGATTTACCAAAACCATATAATATGAGGTCAAACCTTAAGAGTTTTAATTTGTATGCAATCAGGCAGGCCCTTACACTACATGGTTTTGGTAAATCTGAAGACAAAAATATGCAGAAAACAGAATAGTGTGTATGGGGTCGAAATGTGGCCACCCTAAAACAGGAAGTGTGCCACTGGCAGTATTACCAAGTGAGAAGAAAGGGAAAAAAGCTTAAAATAAAACTAATGCAGCCACCACATTAGTAAGCTGTAGTATATCACACCTTTGTTTTTGTTTAGATACATGTTAAATGAGCCTAAGCTGCTTAGATTTACTGATGAGGAACAGCAGTTTTTATTCATGGCAAGAGTTACTTTTTTACTTAAAATCGTTATGTGATTTTGTCATGCAGACGTGTGCCCTGCTGATTTGTGTTAAGCATGAATTCTCATGACGAGTTCGTTTTAATAGGTGCATTTAAAGCACGCAAGTGTGTTTACACAGACTAGGACTTGCTGCAGGCAAAATGGAAAGGTGTGGAACCGGTGCACCGCCTGAAGCCTTACACCACCTAGAATCATAATTATATGTGCAGAGAGCTTCTGATTATAAGATACATTCTTATAGCAGTAGCAGAATCAGAGGAGCACTTAAATTGTAAACTTCCCGCCAGAGGTTTCTCTTTCCAGAAATTATGTTCTGTAGCATGTCTATTGCAGGACACACCTGAATGAGTCAGCAGACCTCGGTCTACACAGGAAGCCAATGGACGAGACTGAGAACTTTCGCTGACCCTCCTCAAAACAGTCATAAATCCTGAACTACTATTCCAGTACTAGTGTACATACTGCCCCAATAACATACACATTGCAACAGTTGGTTTATTAATTAGCAACTTACTAGTAGTGTTTCTAGACTGGTAATAAAGATTAATGTATTTTTTTTAACTATCTGCAGACCACACATATCTATATTTGCATATTTAGGCAATTTCACATACACAAATTATTAAAAAGATAGGATTTGCAGAAGTTGCCAAACTCTTAGAATTCCTTTTTGTCTCATCATCTCACCTTTGTTTCAGCATGATAAAATCATCACCCACTCTTGTTCTTTGCGCTTTATTTTTTCTGCAATATATATTGAACGACAGAGTCTAAAAAGCAAAATCTATACTGCATTTTAATCATCGTGTATTTAATGACTGTATTGTTGTCTAAAGCTGGGTACATACAGGCCAAATGTCGGTAGACATTTGCCAGTTAAAAAAAAAGTCAGACATTCGGTCCCTGTGTATGTCGGTCTGTCCAACAGAAGCCAACTATTTGGCTGGCTTCTGTCGGACAAGCATGTTGGAAAACCAGCAGTCTACCAACTTCTCAGTAAATGGTGTAGAGCGCTGATCGGAGTCTTTTGGTGGGGGGCCGCACCCCTGCCAGAACACAACAGCTCAACGGGGGAGATCACCGTACTTACTTCGCATAGTGAGTACAGTGGCTCCGACCGGAGCTGACAGTTTTTTTCGCTCAAATAAAACCTAATAGCGTGTTCCAGGCTTTATAGTGTTCCATGTAATTGCCATAAATCACCAAAGGATCCCAAAATAGTGAAATCTTAGCATCTCGTAACAATTTTTGGCATCTTGATGCTCCAAGGGTGTTGTAGGAGTTTAGTACCAATCAATGGCAGGCAGAGCATTTTAAATGCTAATCTTCTTCTTTAAGGGTTTATAGTTTTTTCATGCACGCTTGTAAGTGCATTTTTGAGGTGATTTCTGGCCTGAGAATTTTAGTTATAGCCAATGGGAAGCAAGGCAAGAAATTGTGTTAAAAAAGGTGATAAGCACATTTTTCAAGTACAAACACACCACGGATCTTGAGAATGTTGTCCAAACGTTTATTCAAGTGGTCACATCCCAGCAATATAAGGGCAACAATTTGGAGCCAGACAGGACACACCTGCCTGATGAAGGCATCCTGCATGACTCTGAAACGTATTCACTATACTGCTGTGATCTGACCACTTGAATAACCATTTGGACAACATTCTCAAGATCTCTGGTGTGCGCATTAAAAATGTTATATACGACGTGTGTTTTTCAGGCCCTCCCATTGAAGTCAAGCTCATGTACTTTTTTGAGCTTCGAGTGGCAAGCTTCAAGCAACACAATGCTCAGGAGTGATTGGATACCATTGAATATAATGGATATCTTGATTGAAGCCCTTTGGGAAACGCTTCAAATTGCTCATGTGTGAACCTAGCCTGAGAGTTCAGACAGATGTGCGAGGTGGTATCAAAAAGTTTTGAGATGAGTTTTGTAACACACCAACACATGGCAGCATAAGGCTGCATGCACAGTCACAGGGAGCACCGATCTTCATTTTATTTATTTTTACTTATTTATTTCAGGTACTTATATAGCGCTGCCAATTTACGCAGCTCTTTACATATATATTGTACATTCACATCAATCCCTACCCTCAAGGAGCTTACAATCTAAGGTCCCTAACTCACATTCATACATATACTATATGACAGGATCTAATTTACCTACCAGCATGTCTTTGGAGTCATAAGTCAGCATGCCAAAAGGCAAAGTCCTGTGTACATCTGGTGCTGTACAACTGGTGCTATTATGACCGAGTACGTTACCACGTCTGCTATTTCATCATGGACAGCAAGTTAGAACAAACATGAGTTTTTTTACCGGAAACAACATGATCTCACTTCCGCACCCACCCTCCTCGCCAGATTTGGCTTCTGCTGACTTTGTTCTCTTCTCAGAGATGAAAATCCAGCTCAAAGATCGCCAGTTTGACACCATTGCGGAGATCCAGCGCAAATCACAACAGGTGCTTGACATGCTTAGAAAAGAAGACTTTCAAGACACATTCCAGAATGGTAGGACTGCTGGGAGTGCTGTATTGCTGTTGTAAGGGGACTATTTAAGGTGATAGTGTGTAAAAACTATGGGGAAACTAGGATGGAAAAAGACCTAGGGGTCCTAGTAGAGAACAGGCTCAGCAGTGGCATGCAATGCCAAGCTGCTACAAGCAAAGCCAACAAAGTGTTGGCATGCATCAAGAAAGGGATTAACTTCAGGGATAAATCAATAATTCTCCCACTATACAAGTCTCTGGTAAGGCCGCACCTGGAGTATGCTGTCCAGTTCTGGGCGCCAGTCCTCAGGAAGGATGTCCAGGTATTGGAAAGGGTTCAGAGAAGGGCCACAAAGCTAATTAAGGGATTGGAAGACCTTAGTTATGGGGAAAGATTACAAGCACTGAACTTATTCTCTCTGGAGAAGAGACGCTTGAGAGGGGATATGATTTTAATGTACAAATACTGTACTGGTGACCCCACTATAGGGACAAAACTATTCAGCGCAAGGAAGTGCACAAAGACACGCGGCCATTCACTAAGAATAGAGGAAAGACAGTTTAACCTTAAAATGCATAGAGGTTTCTTTACGGTAAGAGCAGTGAGAATGTGGAATTCTCTTCCACAAGCAGTGGTTTCTGCTGGGAGCATAGATAAATTTAAAAAAACTACTAGATGCACACCTAAGGGGCCACAGCATTGAGGGATATACAATGTAATACTGACATAAAAGCACACACATAGGTTGGACTTGATGGACTTGTGTCTTTTTCAACCTCACTGACTATGTAACTATAAATATAGATAAAGTACTTTCTTCTAAACAGAGCTAGTCTCAAAACTTTTTGATACCACCTTATATGCAGCAGAATGGTTACTAGGTTCCTCTCTACTCAACTACAGTTGAATGATTGTAGTCATTATTGTCACTGCTGTCTGTGATGACCACACCCTGATACTACATATAAATCCAAGGTACACTCAGCAATGAGATAAATATAAGTGTACATTGATGTTTGCTTTCTAAAGAGATGACGTTTGTGAAAGTTTTGAAACATTGCATTGCATAATATGCCATGGATAATATGCCATAGATAAATTAAAATAGACCTCTCATAAGAGAAAATTGAGTACTGTCCGTGATACTATTTTATTTGCACTAACATACAATTTTTCAGGACAAGCTTTCGGTGTATATCCCCTTCATCAAGATCCAAGCAGTACTGATTCAAAATAGTTTTAGCCGAATGTTAAAAAAAGAAGAGAGAAAAAAAAAAAAGAAGAAGAAGAAAATAAAGAGAACATAAACCTCTGAGGGAAAGGAGAAAGAGGACTTTTATAAAGAAGTGACCTCTTCAGTGCACTGCTGTTTGTGTCTTTGGGCTTGGGCACTCAGAGCAAGGACAGGGTTTCTGAACACCGATGGGACATCATTTTTCACTACCGGACCACACTATTGAAAACCTCAATGTTTTAGTTCTTAGATTGTAAGCTCCTTGAGCGTAGGGACTGATGTGAATGTACAATGTATATGTAAGGAGCTGCGTAAATTGACGGCTCTATATAAGTACCTGAAATAAAATAAAAAATTAAAGGGAATTTCAGAACTACCCAAGAAAGGAAAATGTTTGAACTAAGAATGATACTTCTTTTTGACACAAAAAATAATGGTTTAAACTTAGATATAGGTTTTCTCACTCATTATTCTAAAGTTTTACGACCCTCTCTGTGACTGTCACCCCCCTCCCCTCCCCAGTCTATAACTCTGCCTGTCTTATCTCACTATCTCTGCAGCTAGCTTCGTTACCATTGCCTTATACATTGATTTGTATTTGTTTGTTTTTCCTCTTTTTCCTTTCCCTCAGAGTTTCTTTTTTCTCTTTTTTTTCTCTCTTCTTTTTTTTAGCATTCGGCTAAAACTGTTTAGAATCAGTACTGCTTGGACCTTGAAGAAGGGGATATACCCTGAAAGCTTGTCCTGAAAAATTATATGTTAGTGCAAATAAAAAAAGTATCACGGACAGTACTCAATTTTCTCTGGTACACTTGCACTAATACGGCTACAATCACCTCTCATAAGAAAACTGGTGCTGCAATTACCTCCATTTTAATGTAATATCATAGTTACCTGGCTTTTGTCAGGTTTATAACTGGAAATCAGCCTCCAAAGATTATACAATGTTTTTGTACATTAATGAAACAATAAAAGCTGTTGTCGCACCAAACTTACACTGGCTATGGGTCCTGGGTGCGGCCAAGGACCCTGTCCTTGCCCTGAGTGCCCAAGCCCAAAGACACAAACAGCAGTGTACCGAAGAGGTCACTTCCTTATAAAAGTTTTACTGAACCATCCAGAAAACTGCAGAAACCTCCAGTTAAGCTTGGAGGGGTTAAATGTGTTAGAGGAGCGATGTTCAACTGGGGACATCAGCATGTTTTCTGGATGGTTCAATAAAGCTTGTGGTTGGTTGTTTCTTTAGGAATAGTACATTGTTCTTGGTTGTATCATAGAGCTCACATCACAGAGTTGTAAAAAAAACCCCTGTAAAATGTTTTCCGTCTAGTAGCCGTCCATGGCACGTGTGTTCAGGTGTTACCCAAATTTGTCCCTAAACCTCCTTCTCCCCTCTTGAGCATGCCCGAGCAGTATTCTTTTCCTTGACAGTGTTACTGTAGCAAGAAACAGCTTTTATGCCTTCCTGTGACATCATCACCAGGCCATCACCCAGAACTACATCTTCCAAAAGCCCTTTCCCTACACATTTTGTGTGGACAGGGTCTTGGGAGTCATGGCAGCAGCATGTTTTGCTGGGAAATAAATCAATATATACAGAGGGATACAGAGGAGAGGGTGAGAACTTAGAGAGAGTTATGTGGTCCAGCAAACAGGGCTGACAACGCTGCTTAGGATTAGGAATAAGAACTGCAGTGTCAAACAGGGAGTTAGGGGCACACTGGATTTTTGGCAGATCAACAGGTTTCACATTGTCCTGAATCTAATACAGCCCAATGCTCTGTACTTCTCCAGACTTGGAAGGTGCATGTTAAGGATAGCCAAACAGAATGAAGATGACGTTTATTCTTAATTGTAGATCCAGATAAAGGGAATTCCGCACACAGAGCCAAATGCAAGTGCTATGGTGCAACTTGGCACAATGTAATTATGCAGATCTCATACAGCAGAGGCTGCTAGGGGAGATACCAATCACTGTTAGTAGTCAACACTACAGTAAATATAGCTGAAATATTCTGGGTTTTGAGTTGAGCAGCTTCCCCTCTGCACATTGACCACAGTGGTTCAGCACTGTCACCATTCACAAAACAAATTGTATTTTTTCCCCATCAAATCAGGATACTCTCTGATTGGACTAGGAGGAGGTCATGATGTCACCATGTTGTGTTTGAGAAAAAAAAAAAGACAATTTAATATATGAACATTATTTTAAAAATAACATAGTAAGAAACTCACAGGCAAGGTATGTCCTTCTAAGTGTTTCTTTATTATTAATAAATAGTTACAGTCTCTTTTATGCAACACAAACCTCTACAGACCTATGTACAGAGAACAATTAGTGCTTACAATTTGGCTTACAAAGTGCATTATAGTAAACATAGACAACAGAAGTCTGCAGGAGATGGGGAACGTTGTAAAGTAATTATTTACCTTTTTTACCACAAAAGCCTGACTGCAAGTTTTTTTAATATGAATTAAAGGCATGTCTTTTATGAACAGAAAGATGAGTATTATTATGTTAACTGGTGTATCTGTGCAAGAGTATTGTAAAGCTGGGCATATGCTAGTAGAATTTTGAATTTAATTAAAAGTTTTGTCTTTTTAGAATGTTAATTTCATTTTTTGATGGTTAGTAGAGTCAAATCGACATTCATTTTCAATTGTAGTGATGAGAAAATTCAAAGGGTCAGGAAAGAATTTTTTTTCTCTCGAACAAACTAATTTCTAACAGTGAATGTGATTTCTGTGACATGCAGTATTCAAAAAAGTCATAGGAAGGTTCATCAGAAAATCTACTAGTCTATGGCCAACTTAACCCATTGCAAGCAATCAGCATGCATTTTTTATTTATGTATTAGTAGTGATCTTTGTAGATTTTCATCTGATCCACTATTCCCTTTTGTGTTTGCTTAAAATTATATTAGCACAAAGGTATCTACATTTATAGATTACATTTATTGGTAAATATACAGTATTTTCATTCCCTTTACTTTACACCAAAGCAAAAGAAAACATCAGTAACCAAACTCCTGCCATTCCCAGAGGTTCCGCAAGCCCAGATAACAATCTTTACTGCCACACTGCTTGTATGAACATGATATTTAAATTATAGCAGGAATACAACAAACTGTAAAAAAAATAATAAATACAATACACTTAAAGTGGATCTTGTTGGAAAATGTGAGGTCAACTTAACATATCAAGGTGTCTTCCTATCATATGAAGCAGAGTTAAAGCTAAAAAGTTAAAACCTGTAAGAAAAAAAAAGTAATACATTTTTTTACCCTATCCCCGGCTTCTCTACTACAGGGGGATAAAATGAAGTACTACAGGGGGGTGAATGAAATCCCAGGAAGTTCAAATTCAGCATTCCCTGGGATCTTGAATGGAAGCAAAAAAGTAAAGTTATGAGTATTCAATAACTTCCCTATGGGTATTTTTTTTTGTTGTTCAAGAAGTTTTATTAAAGTGCAAATGAGTACAAGGCACTTCAGTATATATCTTCATTTCAAGATATTAACTGACCTAGTTCTGTGCCATAAACAATATCAGTAAAGTATCATTACACTCAAAAAATGTAAAAAAAATAATGAGGAATAACTAGTACTCAACCCCCTACAGGTATTTTTTAACTTTAAAGAAGCCATTACTGATGGGGGAAGGGGTCCACATATGTTAACTAGACGTTGTATTTCCACTGTAAGATTAATTTTAAAATTGTGGGATAGTCAAGCAGTATAGGAAAAGTCCACCTTTATTTGCCAAGTAGTTTTAGAGATCCAGGGTGTCATAAAAAAAAAAAAAACTTTATTGTAGGTATCCATGATGATAGTGCTCACTCAGTCTGGCTCGCTTAGCTCTTTGTTCCTTCAGCTCTGGAAAGAAAGAAGCTGCACCAAACATCCTTACCAATGCTTCAGGTAAGACCTACAGTAAGGCCCTGCTTTTAAAATGTACTAAAAGCGTTTGCTTTCCCTAAAACTAGTCAACAGGAACTACATTTAGCCATCACAGTTTGAGCTAGCGCAAGGATAAAACCACTAGGACAATAAGATCAGGCCACATTATAAGCAAAATCCCATTGGTATGCCTTTTACCTAGGTTACCTTTCAATATCTAATTTTCTATATTTATTTAAAACTCCCCCCACTCCCCAATTTGTTGCGTTTCTCCTGATCATGGAAAAAAACATATTCTCGCTGTCATTTTAAGGCCTCAGTTCATTGGTTTCCACATTCTTTGATCCATATTCTGGTAACCAGTGTTCACTATTTATTATATTAAGAGATGATGTGCACTGCATGTTAACATTTTTAACACCCAAACTGGCATGCTTTATGCCCTATCTTTGATCTACCTAAAACCCATTTCAGTGAAACCACACCTATCCTGCCATGTAAAGAGGGTTGGTAGATAGAGCTGATATTTCTTCTACTAGTGCTTGACTCTTAGTTTATGCAATAATTGTACAAATCTGTGATTTTTTTTTACAATGTTTATATATTTAGGGCACCAGATATGTTGTGGCAGTCATTGTCAAACTGTAGTAAAAATGTTTAAAATGCCTTTATACTGGGGGGAGCTGCCTAAGGCCCATAAGGCATTGGATTACTTTACCATTCACTGATAAAAACAACACATTCTTCCCACAGTAGCACAGTCTTTCCCAGCCTATAGAACCTGGCCAGCCAAGGGTTAGAACATGGCCATGCTAGGAAATACAATGATAAATGGCCACACTGTACAAGGCAGGAGATTTTTTTTAATATCAACTATGATCCACTTGGTGTAAAGAAAATTTACCCAATGAAAGATAATTGGTGAATAAAGAGTGGTCAGTAAAGTGCAGTTGCAGTGCAGATCAGTAAAAGTAGACAGACTTAGGCAATATTGCTGCCATAGCACAGAGTTAAATTTTAAGTTTCCCAGAAATGAACTGAAAAAAAAGGAATCATAGAGATGAAGAAAAAAGCATAGGCATATAAATGGTGTCAAATATGAGCCCCAATAAAAAAAAATGGTACTTCGGTGTATGGAGAACCAATTGCACTCCCCCTGCCTCCAGGGTCGCCAACCTTCTGCAACTTTTCTTACTGACAAGACATGACAATTGAAGTTCTGAAACTGGCACACGGCCACATTTTTTACAGACAGCCAATGCCCATAACGGACGTTTATGGACAATTTGAAAATCGTAAGATTTTTACGAACTGTTAATAAATTTATAGGCAGTTGACAACCCTGTTTACCTCGCACAATTTAGTGATTGCTACTTGAGTCACCAATAAGCACACCCCAGTGCTATCACATTGGAAGTAGGGGAGAGCATGCCTAACCTTGTGCCAATTTCAACTTTCAGAAAGTTGACTGTACACGTGAATTTCAGGATGGTCCTATGGAGAATAAAGTTGTTTTTTTTTCACCTGGTAGGAAAGGGGAGCACTGGCAAGGCAAGGGAAGGCACCTAATGGTACAAGTACTATAGCCTGAGAACTACTTGACTTAAAAATGTACTGGATATGGGGACTACTTTGAAAGTAGCATTTCTTTTTAAACTAGGCAAAAAGTCTAAATATAGTATTTGCCAAAATAGGAAAAGTAAGCATGTGGTACAGCCCTTAGTGTTACAATCACTAAAATATTTTTAAAAACTATAAAACATTACTTAGAAATTTTAGCCCTTAGTAACTTAGCTCTAAGTATATGCAATTTGTGTTCACTATTGCACCAGAGCTAGGTATATAGACAGAACAATCTGTCCATATTTCGTCTAGTAGGTGCCTACACCTGCTCCCAATTACAAATTGTGCAATCAAGCAAGACATTAAATAAGGTCATGGCAGCAAAAAAGCAATAGCTGGGGATGTATCATACAAGCAATGCAACAAATGATCTCTTACTTGAGAACCCATCTTATAGTTTATATTACTGTACAGGTTGCCTAACAAAGCATCGGCATTAAAAAAAAAATATGCAGATAAATTAACATATAGTTTTTCATAAAATATTGCTCAAATATCTCCATTATTAAATAAAAACCCTTCCTTAGTCGGAGATCTCTATATATTAAATATATACAAGAAAAAGCAGATTGTTTAACTGTACAATATTTATAAAGTTGTTTTTGGAATGAAACCAAAGTGTGTAATCTGAAGTTACATCAGAAGCAGCTGGCCACTGTTTACATAAATGCTACCACCTCTCCCTTCCAATCCTCTGCATGATCCTTTGGGTACTTTATTGGGGAATAGAAATTGGGAGGTATTCTTAACCTCGTCTACCAGGAGGTACAAAAGGAGTTTCTTCCAAAAGCGGTTTGTGCTAAAAAGGTATAATGTCAGCAATGTGCTGCTTATGTTACTGTTATCATTTCAGTTTACACATTGGTTTATTTTAAGTCACTGCTGATGCATCAACTTTTTTAAAGTGGATCTTTCATGGGTGGAAAATGAACCTTTAATACACCCAATTTTGCACTATAGCTGCAATAAAATCTAGAAAGTTATTTTAAAAACGTACACTTAATTTTAAAAGAAAAGGCACCCTCATTCCATTTCTGGCCAATCAATAGGCATTTCTATCCCACGAACCCAGGGCATTGTCTAACATGTATCATGTCATGTATGGTGTCAAGCCCTTACAGTAACAATAACCGTTAAGGTAAGCAGCATTAGTATAAGCCTTGGGAGCGCTTGCTGGACTACCATTGGTAGTCAATAAATATTTCCAACTTCTGATGATATTGAGACAGATTCCCTTTTGGCCTGTAGCAGTAACTATTTATAACAGCAAGCTTAATCCTTACTATCACTGTAGGTTCAGACAGTACAAGCACAATGAAAACTTCCTTAGCAGTTATTTACCTACTCCTGGGTCTACCTAGCCCACTCATAATACCGGTCCTGAACACAGGTTGGGAAAATATTTGTGGTCACATGCTATGCAGAACTGATTATTATCTTAAAGTGTAAAATTGCTGCTACAGATGCCACTCTGCAATCTTTGATGGTGACATCTGGGACATGGGGCTGGCCAATAACAAACAGTTAAGGAATGCCTTTGAAGTTCTACTTCAGACAATATTTTTTTTAGTTGAATTATATATTACATAGTTATATTATTGTGCTGCATTTGTGAAGCACGTTGGATTTGTTTCATAAAAGGTCCACTTTAAAATCCCAATATCCCATTTTTATGTACATTAAATCAAATTTACGTTGTTGTTTTTACATTTTACATCTATGTTTTTTTTACCTGCATATCTCTATTGATATGCATTTCACTTTGCAATATATACATGTATATGTGGTATATACCATACAATTATACACAGATGATACAAAAAGTCCCTGGGATCATAAAAGATATTTCTTCATTTGTCTTCAAAAATTCAAATTTATAGTTAAAGCTATGTCTTAGTATTTCCCAGAGTCCATGTGAAGTGCATTGAAATATTTTGCTGAGCTCCAGTCCTGTCATGGTCTACCTGTATTCAAGTACATCCTATTAACATACATTTTTTCTCTGCAAATATATACTTTTGATTCCTTCTCTTGTTGAAGATGGCTCATAAAGTATCTTGCATAACTACTGGAATCAAGCACATGACTGTTTCAGAGAAGGAACCGGAGAACAGTGACGCTTCACTTGAAAGAAATCTAAAAGGAAGGAAAAGGATGTGGAATCAATTAAAAAATGTTTTAAGTTAAATACACACATTACATTTAAAATAGCAAACTCTTCCTGCCTTACAGATTTTTGCATAATTGATTTACCGCTGTAACCATATCTTAAAAATGACACAAAGACAATACACTATACTAATACTAAGTAATGTTAGGGAAAGCACAGTGAAGACCTCTCATGAGTGGACCACTTTTGTCCACTTGAGCACTTTAACCAGTAGAGATCCGCGCTATAGACGAAAGACGTCTACAGCGCGGATCTGAATCTCCGGGAGGACGTCTATTGACGTCCGCCCCTTAACACGCCCCCTGCGCGCTCTCACGAGCGGCGGCGGCGCGCGCGGCGCCGCCGCACGCTGCGTGGGCGTGCCCGCGGGTCGGGCGGACTCGATGTCCGCTCCTGACCCGCGATCGCCTTGCAGAGCTGTAGAACGGGGAACCGCCAATGTAAACACGGCGGTTCCCCGTTCTGTGAGAGGGGACAAACAGATCTACTGATCCCTGTCACTGGGATCAGTTAGATCTGTTATGTCCCGGCCAGCCCCGCCCCCCCACATGACTAATGACACATTTACAGTAACCGTCACTTCCCCAATTGGACTTCCCCCGTCACTTCCCCAATTTATACAAGGGACCCACACAAGATTGACACCCCCCCGCCCCGACCGGCCCTGTATTGTCTAGATTGACTAGGGTCACTGTCCCTAGTCATCTAGACAAACAGGGGAGAGTGTCTTGCCCCTTGGCGGCACAAATGTAACCGCCAAGGGGCAAGATGTCGAGACGTTCCGCTAGCGCCCAGTCCTCGCCTGTAGCTCAGGCGGGCTGGGCGCCCGTGCGGGTGCGTCGCACGCCGCCGC
>BLSH010045420.1:83423-104824 GCA_018402905.1 Glandirana rugosa | reverse complement strand
TTTCATAATGAGCTAGTATGCGATGCATGCTAGCTCATTATGCATTTATCTTGCAGGTGTTTTTTTTTTTTGTTAAATAGACTTGACAACCACTTTAATATCTGCATCAGTAAGGGCTTGTTTACACTTGCCGCTGGTAAAAACAGGGCATGTTTTTACTGCTCCCTTTGAGCTGCAAAGGCAGCTGGATGGGGTTATACACATGCCATGGCAGTGATGCTTTGTTTCGCAGCTGAGGCAACAATTATCCCACCTGTCTTCTTTGGCGGGCAGTACCGCTGCTCAACGTGACTCATTCAAGTGAATGGGACCATGCTGCAACTGTGTGCAACCCATGGTGGGGAGTCATTTACTGGGTTAAAACAGGTGGTGAGGCGACATATCATCTCCTCAATGCCTATCAAATGCCTATGAAAAACAATAGGTGCGTGTGCAGTTACTCTCTCTTTGTCAGATCACAAAAGATCCCTTAGGCAGGCTAACCCGTCTCCTGTCTGAGCTCAGAGCTGATGAGTGACACTCAGGGTTACATGAAATAAAGTGGAACACTGATAAATGTAGTACAGACAGCTCCTTTGTAATATTACGTTTTTTGTGAATGTCCTCTGTATCAAGTTGGAATTGGGATGGCCTTTGACATGGGGGGAATACAAGTAAATAGTTAAAAAAAAAAGTCATGATTGACATGAGGCTGCACTATAACAATTCAAAAGTAAAAATTCAGATTACAAATGCTTATTAAAGACAATTTTACTGGTTAGCTCCACCAACTGTTATTCTACTGTCTTATAACTTTACCATTAGCCCCTGTTCACACCAGTGCGAAAATTGCATGGCACCTAATTGTGCTGATGGAACCGTTCCAATTGGTGCGACTCCGATTTGCGCCAATTTGAATAAGGTTCCTGCACTATTTTTGACATTTTCATGTGCGACTTGCATTGACATCTATGCAGGAAATAGCACCGATGTTGGCAAGACACACATGAAGTCGCACTGACCAATGGCTTTGAAATTTCGCTGAAATAGCACGATTTCAAAATCACATTCGGTGTGAACCGGGGATTAGTGGCTGCTGATGCAGCCCTATTGTACAGGAGCGATAGGTGGTAGAGTTTATTCATGAAGCCAAGAATAGTCAGGCCCTAGTTACGAAGTGAAATAAAATGAGAGAGGGGCACAGATGAGGCTTTTCTAGCTAATAAAAGGTAAAAGAAGTTGCCTTGTGGTTTTAGTGTAAACGTAACATTAATGTTTAACATTGTAAAATGAAATGCAAGTTGGGTTTTAATTCAGTTTTTCACAGAATACCACATTTTATTGTATGATTTAATGAGCAATAGGGAGTTGCAGCACAAGATCCTTAGCCACTCAGTGATTGCATGGTGCATACCAGCTCCTTATAAAACATATGGCACAGGCTTTAACATGCACCTGTCGTTTTGCTACAAAACAAGTAGATTAAGAAAACTAAAGCAAGCCTGAAGTGGGGGGAAACATTTCTAATCCACCCACAATAGATTGTAGGTCAGTTTTTCATTTCTGCATCCCCAGTGCTCTAAATCTGGGTGCTTGTCTGGTGTAAACATAAGAGGGTGGGGATACTGGCCCAACCCCTTCCTACTTCCTAAAACCTACAATGATGGACAGCTTCACCTACCTGTAATTAAGGTGTGGGGGGGGGGTCACCTACAAAAGGAAGCCTGGACTATATATAAATGCTATTGTAAGCAAACAGATATCGTGCTGGCATCCAAAAAAGAGCAGCTGACAAAAACCCCAATCAAAATAGATTGTAAACCAATATATACACAAGTCTTTGCCATGCTAATAATTATTGCAATAAATCACGGTAAAAAGCAAACCAAGAAAAATATATATTAAAAATCCCACCCAACGGTGAAGAGATCTGATGTGAAGAAATCCAACTAAAAAGAATATTGAAAATCCCAAATGCATCCAGGATGGTGAAGAAATCCAATGTGAAGAAAAAGGTCCAATCAAAATTGTGGGCACCCAAGTGTACCTTCACGGTAAGACAGAATGGACTCTTACTAGAACACATGGACCCTTTTTTTAAAGAGTCAAGAAAGCAGTGTCAACTAATCTATCATCTGTGATGGGAACCTTTCTCTCCTCTCCACTATAAATGGTCACTGCAGTTTGCCAAGGAACAACATAGGGTGCTCCATCATAACATACAAAAGAAAAGAACCGGGGCGGAGGACCTGCATAGTTTAACACTGTATACCAGCTTTTTAAATAAACAAGAAGCTAGCTGCTCACAAGATAACAAAATAACAGTCCCTGGATTAGATCTGACAATATCCTGGTTTAGGTGTGCGTGGTGACGTCATGAGTGTATGCTCCGCCCTGGGCATTTCACTACAATTGACATCATCGGGGGCATGTTTCTTTTTTATTGTTTTATGGCGATTCATCGCATTCATTATTAGCGCAGAAAAGACTTGTATTTATATCTAAATGCTAGAATGTCCTCTGACTCGTGGAACTGAAATGATAACAGACCTATTAAAGAATCCACTGCTAAAGGTAAATTTGTTCAACTTTCCATTAAACACTCTTTTCATTCATGAAAGTACTGTATAAGTATGTTGAAGCTCTACTACTGCTCAATCAGCAGGTGAACCGAGCTGTGCTGCCAATATAGAGAAGGTCAATGATTGTGCCATGACTGGATCTTAAAACTGTCCACACAGAATTACAAATCTTATGACAGGTAAATGGGTCCCCATATACTCTATGTATTAAAGCGGAGCTCCACCCAAAAGGGGAAACTCCGTTTGTTTACTTACTGCCCCCCCCCCCCTTCGCCGCCACATATGGCACCTTTTGAGGGGGAGCGTGTCCCTGTTTTTCACAGATACCCACTCCCACTCCCAGGTGACCTTACCGCGGCGCTGTGGGTGGGGGGGGGGCTGGAGTTCTGCTTTAAGCTGCTTACCTGGTGAGCAACTTTAAAAATGCCCTAATGTTCTATCTGCCTGCAAATGATGCTTCTATAAAAAGCCCAGTAATTGCCCAGGCATATGTGTCCCCAGCCAGGCCTCCCCTGACCACATATCCCTCCATCTCTCCTTCCTCTGCTTCCCATCTCATCATCATTCACACCACAACATCCCTTCCTTCTTTATTGCTTACTCCCTCATTAAGGAGAGATGAACTCCCACCTACTGCCCCACTTACACCACAAAGGGGAACACATTTATTCTTAGCCTAGCCCTAGCCACCTAGCCTCCACAACAGCCAATGCTGCCAGGCTTGCAAGTTAATGTATAACTTCATTGACCACTTTCCTCATCCTCTTTCTCTCACAAGATGGCAATAATACGGCATCAAATTATTTTTCTTGTCATGACACTTCACTTTTACCTGTCTGAACTTCTGATCCCCCTGCAAACAGTGCTCCCCTATACTTTGTCAGTGGACTGTCCTTTGGCACACTCATGTCCAATGCAGGGCTATGGAAGACATCAGAGGCATTTGACTGCCGGAGTGCAGGGGAGAGGGGGCTGTAGGGACCAGCCTATTAACAAACTGTACCGGGTCCCCTAGATGTAGCTTCACTGCTAGGGAGGGCTTTTACTTTTCCTGGTTCAGCTTTAACATACAATAAAATATGTTTAAACTGGATGTACTAAGCTATTAATAATGTCCTGGCATTTGACACCCCTTGTAAATTCTAAATTTGGTATGTTCAGAATTACCTGTAATGAGCTTTTGCTTTCGTTTGGATGAGTCTGATCCATTGGCTTCAATATGACAAAGAATATCGCCATTTATACAATCCACTTTCTCCCATTTGTAGTCCCCCTCTAGAGGGGTCTCGGTGACAAAGTTGAAGTTCCACCTTTGTCTGGCTCGTGATCCACAGGTCCAAAGAGGTTCCGGCAAACCTTTTCAGTGCTGCCATTAGACTGTGAGAGGATTACCCTGGCTGAATCCATGTTTTTCTGCAAAATACAAAAAAAAACTCAATAAATGTATGTAAATTAAAAAGGAAACCTATAACACTAATAAATACCATTACTAATACTAAACCTATAACTAAATAAGTATGTTTTTTCATGTATACCATAATCTCATAAGCATTATCCAATGAAAAGGAATCATATTGGTAAAATGCACCACCACCAATCATCATTCTAAAACTGGGGATTACTAAATAAAATAGAAAAGTGTGCTGTACTGTCAAATAATGAATCATAGATAAGCTTTTAAAAGTTCAGTGCAGTCAGAGCTAGGTAACTACTGTAGTTTTGAATGAACGAACAGCTCTTTATTTGCTGACCTCCTTTTTTAAATTCTAGTTGCCTGGCTGTTAAGCTGACCCACTGACCCTTAAAATGTACATTGCTTAAGTATTTTGCATATCATTACATAAGTTGTCAGCTTCTTCTTGTTTAAATGTGTAACTGCGGCATTAAAGAGGTTGTAAACCTTAAGCATGAAATATGAACAAAGCATATCCCTCTATAGTGTGCACTGGTCTCACTCCAGAGCACCAAGTTTCATTACTGTCTACTGCTCCTTCCACTGCTATCTGCATAAATCACTTCTGACAACAGAAAAAAGGTGACAGGGGAGGGTCCTCCAGCAGATTGATAGCTTCAGCTCTTTTCCTGTGTGCTGTGTGAAGGGGATGTGTCCCTTGCCTCCAATCAGCTCTCAGAGCTCTTCTCACTGATCTAACTTCAGCTCTCCGCCCCCCTGCTGATCAGAGCTGAGAGATCCTATGCAAATTCTGCACTTTGAATGGATGTAGGGGAAAGACAGCTGTAGATAAGTAGGTACAACTTATTTAGGAAGAATTGATTCATATCACCTGAGGCCAATCACTTCAATGGGTATATGTAAGGGTTTACAACCACTTAAGGATAAGATCACCTTTCATAACGTTACATGTTACACACATATTCAGGGTGTAACATGGTACGAATGGACCACCCCCTGCACCCCGATCCCCCAAAGTGACAGCTAGCGGGGATCTTCTCTTCCCAGCTTGCTGTCAACATTTTAAAGAAGACGCAGCCCTGCAGGGCTCCACCCGCTCGTCACTGATTCACAGTGCAGCTTTGCGGCTGTCGGCTTGTAGTTTTCAATGGACTACCATGTTGTGAGCACTGTGGTAGTTCATTGAGTCTTCCTATCAGAATGTATTGGCTTTCTCGTACTGACCAATCTGTAGGAGACCTGCGTGGCATCAGTGATTTGCTGATCGTTGGTGCAATGCTTTACAGCAGAGGTCTCAAACTGACTGCCCTCCAGCTGTGGCGAAACTACAAGCCCCATGAGGCATTGCAAGGCTGACAGTTACAAGCATGACTTCCACAGGCAGAGGCATGATGGGACTTGTAGTTTTGCAACAGCTGGAGGGACTCTAGTTTGAGACCCCTGGTTTACAGGCTCCTGCAACAAAAAAATAATAAATGCACTTTTTTTTCCTGTAAAAAAATGTGCATTTATTATTTTTTGTCAAAAGGTGAACTTATCCTTTAACCACTTGCCGACCGCCCGCCGCAGCGTGATGGCGGCAAAGTGGCTCGTTATCGCGAACCACCATCACCTGACGGCAGCCGCCATAACTAGCATTGTGGGCGCGCTCGCAAGCTCACTGTGTTCCGGGGGAGCCAGGGAGCGGGTAGGGCGGACTCAATCTCCGCTGGCTACCCGTGATGGCCCCCCCCACAGTGAAAGAACGGAGGTCCGTGTATGTAAACACAATGTAAGGGCAATACAGTTAGAACACAGTGAGGGAACACAGTTTACCCTTAGAGCGCCCCCTCCGGTTTATAGCACTGATCGCTGTGTAAATCTCAATGGTCCCAAAAAAGTGTCAAAATGGTCCGACATGTCCGCTGCAATATCGCAGTATCGCTTAAAATCGCAGATCGCCGCCATTACTAGTAAAAAATGTTAAAAAATTAAAAACCCCAGAAATTAATGCTCATCATCCGAAAACGCGGCAACTTTTGCGCAAACCAATCAATAAACGCTGATTGCTATTTTTTTTTTACCAAAAATATGAGGAAGAATGTAAATCGGCCAAAACCGAGGAAAAAAAAATGTTTAGATTATTTTTTTTTTGTATTTGTATTTTAGCAAAAAGTAAGAAAAAAATGTTTTTTTTTTGCAAAATTGTCGCTCTTTTTTTGTTTTATAGCGGCGATCAGAAATGACGCAGAGGTGATCAAATATCACCAAAAAAAAGCTCTATTTGTGGGGAAAAAAAGTACACAAATTTTGTTTGGGTACAACGTCGCACAACCGTGCAATTATCAGTTAAAAGCGGCACAGTGCCGAATTGCAAAAAGTGCTCTGGTCCTAAAGTGTGAAATCCTGCCGGGGCTGAAGTGGTTAAAGCAGAATTAAATTCTCCAGCCAAGGAAACTGCCATCTTTACCTCTGATCTTCAGTTGCCATGGTACTGCACATGTGATCCGTTATGATACCAGCTATTTAATGGTTTGACAGTTTGGTTGAGAGCACAACCAATGTGACAGTTACATTTCCAGAACGTTAGCACTGTTAAATCAATGGGTTTAGCCTTAACACTTGGTTGTCCTGACAGTCCATTTTCGACCCATGCTTACTCCGATCAAAGATGGGCTGCAATGTATCTCTAGGGGTGACCGGATGTAAGTGCATATATATATGCATATATTAAACCACATCTGGCTCCTTTCAGGTTCTTTGGACCAAAGTTTGCATTCAGGTCTGCTTTTACCAACCAGATGTGGGAGTATATAGGTGGGCGCACCTCCACTTACTGTATATCTGGCCACCCACAGAGATTACATGGGTCTCTTTTATCTCAAGATTGGAATAGGCAAGACAAGTTTCCGTTCTAAGCAGACACATCAGTCCAGGTTCCCCTGTGAGACAGAACAGAGGGTGGTGCCCATGTAAAAGGTGTTATATACAGTATATGCAGAGGTGTGCGCACAGGGTGTGCCTCGGCACACCCTAATCACCCCGTGTGGTGTAGATTCTCCCTGTTTAGACCCCTCATATTTCACCAAAGCCCCTAACGAGGCTCCTAAAAAAATCTGAAAAAAATAAAATTGTAAAAAATATTCAAAAATAAAAACTACTGACACCATCCACTGCCCTACTGACACCAAACTCTGCCCAATTGACACTGTCCACTGCTCTACTGACACCGTCTGTATATATACACATGCACACATACATGCATATGTGTTTGAGCTTTGGGGTGCGCACCCTAATGCAGTAGACTGTGCACACCTATGAGTATATGTTCACATAAAAACATAACCCAAAATACCTAATCATTTCATAACATACAAACTGGGTTGCTTGTTGTCAACTGACTCATTTCTTGCAACCTGCTCACTCGTGACTTGCATCAAGTTTCTATTTCCTACCCATAGACAGAGCAGGTATAGATGGCCAGCCTAGCAGTCAGATGGATAGGCAGCTCTTTGTGTCATCAAGACCATAAAGCCTGCCAAGCGCTCTGTTCCCTGTAGAGGAATCACACATTATAAATAGCTTTGTTCCCTGGATCATATTACTGCAGTTCCCACCCAGTACAGTCCTATGCTGACATCATTGCCGAGTGAGTCAGCCATGTCCTGGCTTGCTCAAACATGCACCTTGCCCTGGTAATTGGAGGAACATGTCAGTACAAGCACACACTTCAATCTTCTATTCAGAACAGGATTCTTACAGGATTACGCTCTAGAATGACAGCAGACAACCAACTCTGACAGACCGTATACTGCTAATTACAGTTAATACAGAAGAACACTTGCTATCTGGACCATAGCTACACACCCCATGTGAAATGTGACCCAAGGACCTGGAAGGTCTCATTAGTGACACCTGCCATACACAAAAATGACACACGCCTGAGATTATGAAAATGTCTTCTAGCTGCACTCACACAGTTCACAAGAGCCATGCGGTAAAACGCAGCGTTATAGTGGTGGATCTGGCAGGGAGCAGTGCGATGCGCATTTCAAGGAGCCCTAAGGGAGCATTCTCACCTCTGCATTTTTGCTTGTGCCAGTGCATTAAAGAAAAACTCCACTTGATGCAGCTTCCATGCAAGTGACCAGCACTTAGTGCCCTTTCACGTGAGACCTTCCTATATGGAGCGGCGGCCATCAACAGTCATGTGTCACCCGCCAACATCCGATATTATCTGTTAAAAACAGACGGATGGGGATCTGTTCTTTGCACATGTATGAAGTTTCAGGCATTATTGTCCTAGGCAGGGCAAAGTGGAGCAGAGCAGTTCTAGAGATGCAAAAACACACAAAAACATGTTTACAGGCCCCCTCAGTGAAGTCTATGGGACCACAAACGCTTGAATATGCTCAAAAAAAGCCCATGTACTTTCTGAAGTATAGGGCGACTGAGCATAAAGTGTGATCAGGGACAGAAAGAAGGATTCAGCATTTTTAGCATATTCTGGCATAGAAAAACAAGCTGGAAAATGCTCAAGTGTGAATAAGGCTTGGTTCACACTGCCGTGACTTGGGAACCAACTCGTGAGACCCCAAGTTGCATGACATGTGAAATCCCATGTTAGTCAATGAGAGCTGTCTTAATTAGCACTACTGAAATCACTCTGACTTTAGAAAAGGTTCCTGTACTACTACAAGGCGACTTCTATCCGACTTGTGCCCCTAGACTTTAATGGAAATCATATCCTCATCTATATTAATGTGATTTGGATCCGACATTACAGGAAGATTACCCAGGCATTCCAGTCGCATCAAAGTAGTACTCAAGACGCATCCAGCTGCTAGCATATCGCCAGGAAGTCACCTAGCAAAGTCGCAATGTAAGTCACGTGACTTTCAGGTCGCAGTAGTGTGAATTGAGCCTAAGGGCTAAAACTCTTAAAGAAAGCTCTTTAAAGCGGTGTTCACCTGTCCCGCGGTCCATCGTTGTGACCGCCCGATGCATCGCTCCTCTCTCCCTCCCCTCCATGGTGCCGGCACAGCAAGTCTGGGCGCACACTGTGCATGCGAGATCCGTGCTGCGCGTTGTGAATGGCCGGCGTATTTTCTGGGACCTGTGACGTGTCCCAGAAGAATGCCGGGAGGGAGGGGGAGAAAGGTGAGCTTCCGGCGCAGCAGTGCTAGAAGAGGAAGTGGAGCTGGGACCCAGCTGAAAACAGGTCCCCCCCCCCCCCAAAAAAAAGACAAGTCAATTGTGGCATGTCAGGGGGTCACCTGCACTTAAAGCGGAAGTTAAGAAAACAAAACACAAGTTTCAAGCAGAGATGTCAATGTGGCCTAATACCCCTTTCGCACCGGGGCTGCCCGAGCGTTAGAGGTTAAAACAACGCTATTTTGCGGTGCTTTACCGATCCTCATAGCGGTGCCGCTATTTGGGCGGTGGCGGTGCGCTTTTAACCCCGCCCCCACAAAGGGTTAAGCAGGAGTTAAAAGTGCCGGATGGCAGCGCTCCCAAAGCGGTGTTCTGCGCTTTGGGTGCGTGCCCCATTGTTTTCAGTGGTCAGGGGTGGTATAGGAGCGGTGAATACACCACTCCCACACCGCTGCAAAGAAGCGGCTTGCAGGACTTTTTTTACCATCCCACAAGTGCACGGCCCCAGTGTGAAAGCACTCGGGCTTTCACACTGGGGTGTATTGGGGGGAGTTTTTCAGGCGCTTTTTAGTCGCTATTTTTAGCGGAAAAGCACCTGAAAAAAAGCCTTGGTGTGAAAGGGGTCTTAGACTAGCTAAAAACATATTGATTTCTCTCGATCAACCCATTACCTGTCTCTATTCTACAAGGCACTGGGGTTGATTTACTAAAACAGGAGAGTGCAAAATCTGGCACAGCTGTGCATGGTAGCCAATCAGCTTCTAACTTCAGCTTGTTCAATTAAGCTTTGAAATAAATCTTGGAAGCTGATTGGTTTCTATGCAGAGCTGCACCGGATTTTGCACTCTCCAGTTTTAGTAAATTGACCCCACTGTATTGAGATTCAACTGCATAGAGACAATACACAGGTATTGCCGTTTTGTCTTAGTAAAATGTCCAGAATACTTTGCAACATAGTGTCATGGAAATAAAGTGTGTTAAATGTATTTCTTTCAAAAGTGGAACTTCCGCTTTAATAAGGCCTCCTCCCCAGCTCCTGCTTTTGGGGAGGAGGGGTGTGGGTACCCAATTTTTAGAGGCACTTCCGTTCCGATCGCCTTAGGCGATCAGAAGGGGAAGGTCTCCTTCCCTCTACCTCTCAAAGTCTTCTGGGACACAAGGTCCTAGAAGACTTCAGGACCAATGATGGAGCACAGCGCCGCGCGCGCATGCGCAATGCGTGCCCGGCCGTGAAGCTGCTAGCTGTCAGGGCCGGGTGCCCACAGTAGCAGTGCCGGCACCGCGGAGGGGAGGGGGAGAGATCCGAGGCTCGGGGCGCCCGCATCGCTGGACCATGGGACAGGTGAGTCTGTTTATTAAAAGTCAGCAGCTACACTTTTTGTAGCTGCTGACTTTTAATAAACTTAGAAAACACTGGAACTCTTTAACCACTTCCTTACTGAGCACTTAAACCCCCCCCCCCCCCCCTCCTGCCCAGACCAATTTTCAGTTTTCAGCGCTGTCGCATTTTGAATGACAATTGCGCGGTCGTGCGACGTTGTACCCAAATATAATTTGCGTCCTTTTTTACCCACAAATAGAGCTTTCTTTTGGTGGTATTTGATCCTCTCTGCGTCATTTCTGATCGCCGCTATAAACAAAAAAAAGAGTGACAATTTTGCAAAAAAGAACAATATTTTATACTTTTTGCAAATCCATTAAAAAAAAAAAAAATTATTCATCAGTTTTGGCCGATATATATTCTTATACATATTTTTGGTAAAAAAAAACGCAATCGGCGTATATTGATTGGTTTGCGCAAAAGTTATTGCGTCTACAAACTATGGGAATTGATTTATGGCGTTTTTATTATTATTATTTTTTTTACTAGTAATGGCGGCGATCTGCGATTTTTATTGGGACTGCGATATTGCAGCAGAAATGTCGGACATGTTTTACACATTTTTGGGACCAATGACATTTATACAGCGATCAGAAGTTTAAATGTCCACTGATTACTGTATAAGTGTCATTGGCAGTGAAGGGGTTAACAATGTTCCCTGGGTGTGTTCTAACTGTGGGGGGGCGGGGCTGGTCGGGACATAACAGATCTAACGGATCCCAGTGACAGGGATCAGTAGATCTGGTATGTCCCCTGTCACAGAACGGAGAACCGCTGTGTTTACATCGGCGGTTCCCTGTTCTGCAGCTCTGTAAGGCGATCGTGGGTCTCGAGCGGACATCGAGTCCGCCCGACCCACAGGCACGCCCGCGCAGCGTGCGGCCGCGGCCAGGGGGCGCGCCGGGAGCGTGCACAGGGGACGACGTCCATGGACGTCATCCCGGCATTTCAGATCCGCGCCGGAGCCGTACTTCGGCAATAGCGCGGATCTGTAGGGGTTAAAGAAAGATTTAGTACAAGTAATAAAAAAAAGTGATGTTAATAATCAGATTACAAAAAAAAAAAAAATGAACAGATACATACTCACCTCTGCAAGCGTTGGTCATCTTGATTGTCTAGACAGAATGAGGTAAACTCTCATGCATGCACACAGGAGTTAATTCATCAAAGCATCAATAGTTACCAGGACTGTAAACTGAAATGTGCATGTGTAAAAAAAAAAAGTTCCAATTTTGCGAAGGGTAAGGTGACAACCCTTTATTGCAGATGAAACATAGGGGCTGATTTACTAAAACTGGAATTATCTTTATTATCAAAGCGTAATTAAACAAGCTGAAGTTAGAAGCTGATTGGCTACCATGCACAGCTGCACCAGATTAATACCACTTTAATATCCATGGTTATTTAATGTAATATTGTTTTATAAGTAAATAATAAATAACAATTCAGATATGGACTTATGCCCACAGAACCCCATCCGTGTCATAAATCGTATACAGTATCTGAAGTTTTATTTACTTCTATGGCAACCAAACAGTGGGAAGCTATGGAAAATCCCACTAATGTCTATGATAAGTCGGAATGTTCTGCATCATTAGTGATGTCAACATGGCAACATTGAGCCCCTTGTGTTTAAACGGAAAAAGGAAATGAAAACACTATATACAGTTTCAAAGATAAATACATGCATGACGGTTATATTAGAAGACACTAATAATGTACTGTAATTAACTAATTTACTTAGATATGCAGGTATAAGATGTGTTGGAAGACCAGTGTTTTTTCTGCCAGTATAATTAGTGCTAGTACAGCTGAACTTCAAATCTAAGTATATTATATACAAAGTAGTCTGTTGCATCAATTTTAATACAGAAATATAATTTTTCCTTGTACTCCAAATGCTTACTTTTCACCAGCATGTCACACCATTTGAAGAATAACACTATGAACTATGGCCAAAACCAAAAATGACAAATATGGTTCAGTATATCAGGAATTTTAACATGGTATTTTTCTGTTTTTCGGAGTCCCCTAAAGCAAAGTTTAATTACAATGATCAAATTAAATTGTGCAACAGCATTATCACCCTGTGGACATGTAGCTTTAGATGGACCTTACTTTATAGTGGTTGTAAACCTCAGACATGAAATAGGAAGAAAGCATATTTTGTACTATTTTACTGGTGTGTACTCAATTAAGAGCACTATGGGGTTGATTTACTGAAGAATGCACAATCTGGTGCTGCTGTGCATGGTAGCCAATCAGCTTCTAACATCAGCTTGTTCAATTAAGCTTTGACAATAAAACCTGGAAGATGATTGGCTTCTGTGCAGAGCTGCACCAGATTTTGCACTCTCAAGTTTTAGTAAATCAAACCCTAAGTGTCATTTCTGTCTGTTTCTTACTTCCTCTGCTATCAGCATCAGTCACTTCTGACAAGTTTTCCTGACACCAAGAGAAAAATGGTGACAAGAAGGGAGCTCCAGCTGATTGACAGACTCAGCTCTGTTCCTGTGAGCTGTGTGAAGGGGGGCATGTCTCTTCCCTCTAATCAGCTCTAGCAGGCAGGGAAAGATTTTATGGTAGAAGAAACATACCAAAAAATACTTCACGGGTAGGATTTTTTGTTTTTGGAAAGCAACTTTAGACCTGCTTTCATTTTCATCAACTTTTTAACACATTTAGAGAACAGAGCAGACTATTGTCTTGTGCCTGTCTGGTCCATACAATAGGCCAACCATACACAGTCAATACTGCAGCAGATTCCTGCAGAAGGCCAAAAATTAAAGCTGTAGGTAGCCCTGTCAACAGCATCCGACTCGACAAAAGTCAATTTAAAAACGGTTATCCGTAAAGTGACTGCATCCAGTCAACTGGGTATTCAGACAGCCGCAGCTGTCCCAACTGCTTGAATAAAATAGTTGGCAGATGAGGTTCCTCCATCCATGCTGTTGAGCATGCATGGAGGGATCTAGACTGGCTGAGACAAATCTAAGCGTTTATGGCTTCCATAGGTTGTGTTGCTAAACAGAGTTATGCTCAGGCTGCGTAGGCAAAGCTTATTTTCTAGTATCATATTGCCCTGGCTATAAACCTGTGCTGAGAAATTTACAAGGGCTTCTTCTACATTCCTTCTGGAAATGACAGTTGCCAGGCTATTATGCTGATCTAATTGTCAACGTCAATGGTCTGGAACAATTATGCAGCCAGTCAGAGCGAAGTCAGAATTTCAGATCTCTAAACTTGCCCCTAATCAGTAACTGAAGCCATTAGATTAGCCTGCCAGCGAAATGGACATCTTCAGAAGGAGATGATCCGACTTCTGATATTTTATACAGAGAGAGACCTAAGAAAAGAAAGATTGCGGACATCACATATCACATACAAGAACATACGGGGTGCAGGGTCTGAATTTTCTATGGGTAACTGAAATTGTCAATGGACACACTGGTGCTGGTTCAGTAGCACTCCACAAAATGGGGACCACTCTCAGGAAGAGGTGAAAGGAACCCTGAGTTGAGACTCCACACGCATAGGGGTTGATTTACTAAAGGCTAAGCAAATAGACTGTGCACTTTGCAACTGCAGCTGCTCCAGAGCTTAGTAAATTAGATGAGGGCTTCACTTTGCAAATATAATTAATTGCATGCAACGGGGAAAAAATGCATTTTGCTTGCAAATGATTAGATGATGGAAGTCAGCAGAGCTTCCCTCATTTACTAAACTCTGGAGCAACTGCACGTGCAGAGTGTAATCGCACTTGCAAAGTGAACAGATTATTTGTCTTTAGTAAATCAACCCCCATACAATGCAATGAGAGCACCAAACAAGCACCCTAGAGTCTAAGGTAATTTGATGATAAAATTGAGTCATAGCAGAATAGAGCCAATGTGTTTTGGGGGCCAAACATACTCCCCCTTCATCAGGTTACAATACAAGAACAATAGCAAAGGTCTTCAATCCAAAAATAAAAAGGTTGTGAATATAAATAAGGATAATACAAATAAAAAATAATAAATATAGGAAAATGAAAAAATACACACAATACAAGGTCAATAAAACAAAATCACATAGCACAGGACTAGCAAACTAGGAATTATATCAGCAAACAGCTGTCCTATCTGGGATTCTCCACTGTCTTTACTAAGCTAAACAAGCAACATAGATTATATTTTTTTATACTGGCAATATTGTCATTTGTATAATAAAGGTCCACTGTAAAAGGGAAAATGCAGCTATTCATGGCTTTACACCTATGCACACATATTACCATCATTAATAATGTTAAAAAAAATGCACGTTCACTAAATTTAGCTTTCAAAACTCCTGCAGCTTTATTCCAAAGGAGTTAGCAGGAAGTGACTATAGGGGTGAAGAATACTGCAGCTGTGCAGTCACTGAGTTCATGACACCCAAGCACCTCTGCTGCTCTTCCTTATTTACTGTCACGTTATGCCGTGTACATAGTGAGGCAGCACATTCATCCTTCCACATCCCTATCTAGCAGATTTGTCAAAAAAAAAAAAAGGATCAAACCACTTAAATAAATGTAGATTTTGAAATGTAACAAATCCCTGTTTTGATTTTGAAGAAAAAACGTTGTGTGACTCGGACATATGATCATGGTAAATGGCTTGCATATTTATCTAGTTGGGTCATGACTTTGGCAGCCCCATATGTATACATGCAGAAAACTGACCTTAGGAATTAAGGACACAGAGCCCATTCTACAATGAGATAAAGCAAAAAAAAAAAAAAAAAAAAAAACTCTAGCAGGTGCAGTTTCTTATTTTGTCCACAAGATGGCAATATATAAAAACACAAAAAAGCTGCTTGTATATGAAAAAAAGTATATTTTTACACAGTGAATAATTTGCCAGTTTCTATTTTCCAGTCTCACCAACACTTGCTATCATTACCATCTGCATTTTTAAAAAGAAAATATCATACAACGTGTTTTCTTTATAAAAAGGCTTTTCATTCCTTCAGTTCTTCCAGTGTTGCTCCACCTGTTTTCCCCATAATTACAGAAGTTATGCCACTGTAAAGCTACCCGCAATCTGTTATTTACATTAGAGGAAAGATGAAGGGAACTTTCCAAATTATTTTCTTTTCCTCTATTTTAAAAAGTTTCCAAAAGGTTTTTTTCTTCACTGTCTGCTTCTCACCATATTTTAATACTACTTGAATATCATGTTATGTTTTCATTTTGAATGCCACCCCAACACACCTTCAAAACACATGAACATCACAGAAGATTCATGCTTTCCTGTTTGGTGTCAGTTTTTGGAAAGGTCTTGCTGATCAAGTAGTTCTTCTGTTACCAAGTTTTGCAGATATAGTGAGAGTGCTTACATACTCCCAGCTGTAATTTTACATTGGAAACATTATATTCTAAAGTGTAAGTTATTAAAGTGGTAGTAAACCGCACTTTATTTTAATACTCTGCAAGACAATGGCATAATGTACTAGTATGCATTGCATACTAGCACATTATAAAATACTTGCCTTAGAACAAAGCCCTCCAGTGTCAAGCTGTTACTGCTGACAGGTCTTCCATCTTCACCTGGTCTTCTTTCGAGTGCTCTGGCCATCTGATTGGCCGAGCCGCAATCACGTCACTCCTGCGCATGCCGGCTGCGACATGGAGCTCTGAAGGGACGGCATACCCGTGACGCCACCGGCTGCATGAACTACGAATATCTTCTAAATGGTGCAAGTTTAGGAGATATTCACAGTACCTACAGGTAAGCCTTATTATAGGCTTACCTGTAGTTACAAGTAAAAAAGAAGCCTTTACTACTACTTTAGATCCGTAGCAAACTGCTCTTTTTTTTTTTAATCCTGCAAGGCAATGCCATAATGTGATACTTACCTAAAAAGGAAGTCCTCCAGCGACGCTCTGTCACAGCTGAAAGCGCTTCCATCTTTACTCCGTCTTCCTTCCAGGTTCGTGGACTCCGGCTGCTAGAGTGGCTGGAGCCGCTATGACGTCACTCCCATGCATGTGTGCGGGAGCCTCCGTTCACGGTACATGACTCTGAAGGAACGGCATGGTATGCCATTCCTTCAGAGCGTATGCGCCAATGACGTCACCAGCTGCATCTAAAATAAATATCTCCTAAACGGTGCACGTTTAGGAGGTATTTACTGTACCTTTGGGTAGGCCTTATTATAGGCTTCCATATAGGTAAAAGTCATGCATGGGAGCTTACTCCCACTTTAACTGTATTCTAGTCATGATCGTTTAGGACAGGGTTTCTCAACCAGGATTTCCTGGAACCCTAGGGATCCTCCAGAGGTTGCTAGGGGTTCCTTGAGCAATGGTCAATTTCTACCTCTCAGTTAAATTCCCAATGATACCATTGATATTTTTAGTTATCTGTAAGGGGGTAATTCTTCCCAATGACCACAGGTGTAAGGAGCATTCTTCCCATTGACCATCACACTAATGTATCCTGAGTTGTAGATTTTTCATTTTTAGCAGGGGTTCCCCGAGATCGGAGAATTATTTCAAGGGTTCCTCGGTGTTGAAAAGGAGGTGTGTGTATATTGGCACTCATATTGTTTGTTGTTTCATTTTTGCAGGTTATGGCTACTTCATGTCGTTGCTGCCTGAATTTCATGCCGGTGCTGCCCAACGTATTTTGCTCTATTTATATCCTAGTTTTTGATGGGAGGCCAGAGCAAGAAGTGGTATATAGCATTTATGCTGTATCTCAAAAAATTAGAGCTGATAGGGAAAAATTGATGCCGTTTTTTTGGAATGTGCAGGTCAAATACACAGTAACAGGCCTAACATTTGAGGCAGCCAAATGCATGTTGGCCTGTGTGGAATGGAAAAAACACGGCAAACTGACATTTAAAATGCAAATGTTTAAGTTGGTGACAGGGCCTCTTTAAAATATGTTTTAAATAGCCAGCTCTGTATAAATAAATACTACTATAAATTATTTTACAGGGCCAGATTTGATCACAGATATTACTGTTTCTGTGCTACTGGGATCATGTGAGATTGCAACCCACAATTATACTATTGTGCCAGCAGGAGTAGGGTTCCATACTTACTACCTACAAGGAAACAGAAATGAACAGATACATGAAACTTGTCATACAAATAGGAATTTCCCATGTGGCAAGCCATTGTAAACTCCCTTTACTAAGAAAAGGATCTCTACCCCTAACAGATAGAAATGAGAAGTCCTAGGGATTAAATGAAACTTGTTTACAACATATCCTATGTCCTTATCTTCATTTTAACCTTGGACTCCAGACACTTTCTACTGCTACTAAGGGAACACTATATCATGTTATACAAGAGTTTAATGGCATACTAAACGTCAATAAGGACGGTTATTTTTGCTCAGTGCTATCTATATTGCTTTCCCCTGTTCATGTCACAAAGTTTATGAATACTGTCCTGATTTGACATTTGACAATCATTGGAAAACAACCTGATGACATCCACTAAAAGACAGACTGACCACTTTAAAGGGCAACTAAATCAGGGACAGGGACCAGCAGGGCATACTTGTAGCTCCCCAGCAGCTGGAGGGTCCAAACCTTCCATTACAAACTCATTTAGAATCATATATCCGAAAACCTACTCCTAGAACATTCAAATAAAGCTGGCCATACACTGCTGGAAAGTTGGCTTTTCCATGAGGGACTGACCGAATTTCAATCAATGTGTAGACTCCAATTCTGGGCAGGTGCACTTGTAAAGAGCAACTGCATTTGCAAAGTGCAGTCTATTTGCCTTTAGTAAATCAACCCAATGACTCAGAAAGGATTCCTCCATTCACCTTGTATGTGTGGACAGGAGAACCTGTTCCTTTTTCTTTTTTGCAAAGTGCATGAAGGCATTGCTGCATAAATGTAGATACAATGAATTGTGAACTGGACTGTGTAGAGGAGCAATGCAAATCATATAAAAACACAAGGAAACACTGGTATTTGTGCATTTTTTATTGCATTCTGATATAACCACATGCCGCTTTCTTGGCGCTTCAAAGCGTCCCCAAAGTCTCCATAGAAGTCTATGACAACTCTTGCTTACATACCTGAAGCTTTTGATGGGCTTTTATTCAGCTTTAGCGTTGATTTGTTTTTTGGAGGTATTGCAGGTATGAGCCATCCCAAAATGCACTGAGAATCCAACAAGCAACCCGAAAGATGTCATCAGTAGTCACTTCTGGGTTAATGTGTTCTGGAAGTGTCTGGTGTAGGCACTTTAATGAAGGCCCTTTGACCCTCTCCGTTCCTAAGGAAAGGAAGCCTTGACCGCCTTGACTTGTTCTACCAGTGTCTGTCAGCCCTTCCGTGGGGTGGATGCCCATGTGACATCTGGCACCTACACACCTTTTGGTCGCCCCCATCACCGTACTTGACTGCTGAGGTTTGGGTGAGATCGAGGTTCAATATCAAGCATGATTTTTAACATTGATTGTCTGTCGTCCATGTTTTAACCCTTTCCATTCTTGGAATCCTTTGACTTTGATTTTACAATAAATCTTTTTTACACAAACCGTGGCATAGACATTTTTATCAATTTTCTGAGGTATGCTTCAAGTGGTTTGTAGCCATCACCCTCCAGCGCTGGATTAAGAGGAATCTTATGTTGTTTTTATTTGTGTGACAATTTTTGGTGATCCCCCTGATTGTCCTTCAATACATTAATGGTAGCCCTCACTGCAGTGTCTTAGTTAATATATCAAAGAGAGCAAGTGCATGCATTTTTTTTTATCTATTGACCAAGATGACATAAGGAAACTACAGTAGGTTCCACTGTAATAGTATCATTGTAAATTCAAAACATTTACAGACTCTACGGATCTAAAAATCCTGTATTTCTATGTAATTACGTGTTCCTGTCATTCCAAAAACATCAGAAACAATTGAGTACTGTCCATGATACCTTTTTTATTGGCACTAAAATACAATTTTTCAGGACAAGCTTTCCCTCAGCACACCCTGAAAGCTTGTCCTGAAAAATTGTATTTTAGTGCCAATAAGAAAGATATCATGGACAGTACTCAATCTCTTCTGTCAGAAGTACAGTAATACGGTTACAATCACCCCAGAATGATCAGAAATCAACAAAGATGAAGGCAGAGGTGAAAAGGAAATTCAACTACACCAAAAAAAAAAAAAGCTCGATCTGGTATAGACATAACAGTGACTATTGCATTTTCCTGCGGCACAAACAGGAAGATTTCCTGTAGTAGTGTGTAAAAGGCTGAGTCAGCCAGCTGCTAATAACAGCACAGCGTCATGCAGTGTCATCTGGGTCCTAGTTTAGTCACACTTCTCGGGGAGGAGATAGACACTGCCTGGGACATGTCCAAGCATATTCTTTTACAGTCACGCCATAGAATACCCTGTGTAACTCAATTTACCATAGTACTTTATCCGAAGAATGCACAGAAATATGTACACATATGAAGACAATGTGATAAACTATCTGGCTTGTTTAATAACACAGAATCACCACAGCCAATCAAAAATAATCTCCATAGGAAACAGAGTTGAGTAATCACCATCACAAGTTGCTCTAAGTGATTACTCTATATATATATAGCATCCTCTTTCGCTGTATTTATTTTGCAATCGTAGAGTGCTGCTGTATCACATGAGCCATCAATTAATGCAGTAAGCGAAACATTACACTTTATGATTGAACTTTCCTCCTCTACTACAGCCCCTGCCTCCCCTTCTGCTACACAAAGCGAGAGAACGTCACCAGCAACCCATGGATCTCCAGGATGGGTGTAAAATTTTATTCAGCAATCACATTGTTATAGCAGAAGCAACATTTCGGAGCCTCGTCTGACCCCTTCATCATGAGTCACATGCGCCCAGAAGGTTGCTTCTGCTGTAATGATGTGATCACTGAATACAATTTTGGACCCATTCTGGAGATTCATGGGGTGCTGGTAACATTCTCTTGTTCTATCTACAGTTCCAGCCAGTGGTTGCTGCAGCACCCGCTTACATACACAGCCAACTCTACAAGAATGTGTGCATTGGAATAGCGTGTTGGAATCTTCTTCTACACAAACCGCATCCCCCGTCCTCCAATGTGTTTCCTGCTCATTTCCTCTTTTTTTTACATTTTTTTACATTCCAGCCCACCTTCTCCACCATTATGGCCTTGGCTGGTGCCTCCTGGGATATGCACATCACATATCCCAGGAGGCTTTGGCTCCCATTCATGAATGGATCAAGGGGTAGGTAGGGCCTGGCAAACCATCATCAGGAGGGGGCTGCCTACACCCAAGGGAGACAGCCTTTTTCTGATGACGTCATGGAGGAGGATTGCGAAGTGGGACCTGAATGGTGGAAATGGAGAAGAAGATTGTAGCAGGACAACACAGGATCCATTGGATAGGTAAGTATCTGAATTGAGAACCCAGCATTAGGTAAGCAGGGGTTTAAAAAAAAAAATGGGGTAATGACTTCTTTAAGTGATACCCTTTATTGGCCAACTTAAAGTGGATACTATTTATTGGCTAACTTAAAGAGGAACTTCACTCCCCTTTAGGTTTCTTCCCCACCTAACCTGTACCACTGGATGCCCTCAAAAAACAAACACTCTCATACACAGCGGATTCAGCATTGTCTGGTGAAACCTGCTGCTCTGCCGGTGTACACTGGGTTCTGTGATGCCTTCTTCAATAATGGCCGTCTCAGAGGGCTGGGATGACTCATTCCAGGTTCTTGCATCCAGCCCCCTGATGACATGGTCCTATACATGTACAACGTGCTCGGCATTGCCCTGAAGCCTCTTGGGATGTGTGATGTAAGCATCCCAGTAGGCCTTGGGAAGGGGGGAATATGCCTAGGTGAGAAAAGCTGGAAGAGCATTTTGGCTAGAAGGTCGAAAAGAGTGGATCCGTATAAGGGGGGAAGG
>BLSH010045420.1:47830-73016 GCA_018402905.1 Glandirana rugosa | reverse complement strand
CTGGGCTGGACGCAGAAGGACAACATATGATAATGGATAAATGTGTAGCGCTCATAGGAAGCAAAAGCTCAGCTTTGGATGGTGGATGGGGGGATTGCGGACGATTTCCTATGAATGGGGGGGAGATCATCTCCTATGGATGGGGGGGGGGGGGAGGGGTGAGGGGTGGATGATCTCCTATGCATGAACATGGGGGGATTGCAGGCAATCTCCTATGGATGGGGTGGGGGTGGAAATGATCTCCTGTGGTGGGGGGGGGGGGGGTAAATGATGATCTCCTGCAGGTGACTTCCATCCAGATGTGTTCTCTGATGGGATGCTGTACAGGTGTGAAGACCTATATATAATAGGAGGGACCCGGCTCCTACAGACATCTCCATCCTCCCTGCACTCCGCACCTCTCCCAACCACTATACAGACAATGTAGAACCTGTATACACAATCCCAGGAGCAGCTCATCCTCTAGACATCCATAGCAAACAACAATGACAGGAAAAAGCAATGTATTCCCCGTGTTTGGCTCGTACCTGTCAGCCGCCCTGCGCTGCGCTGTGCCGTGCCGATGTCACACAGTAGGCTCGCTCAATCCCCGCTTACTACACTGTCTCGGCTATTTAAATCAGGGTGACGTCATTAAACTGGAGATCCCGAAGGGGGCGGACCCTGTTGGGGCGTGCACGACGTGGCATAATGCCTCCAGTAGGAGGCCCCGCCCTGTCTGCGGACACACGGTGTGCTGGGACTGTTTACACACACGCCGTACTCTGTGCTAGAGCCAGCGGAGGGGGGTGTATGGGAGGGGCTTGTATGGGAGGAGCTTGTGTGGGAGGGGCTGGGGAATCTGCCAGCTGTCAGTCACGGATGGAGACATACACTATGTACGATGCAAGCTACGAAGTTGAGCAATGATCACACGTCAGTTATATACACTATATTACCAAAAGTATTACCTGTACCCGCACATGAACTTTTATGGCATCCCAGTCTTAGTCCATGGGGTTCAATCTTGAGTTGGCCCACCCTTTGCAGCTATAACAGCTTACTCTCTTCTGGGAAGGCTGTCATAATGTTTAGGAGTGTGTCTATGGGAATGTTTGACCATTCTTCCAGAAGCGCATATGTGAGGTCAGGCACTGATGTTGGATGAGAAGGCCTGGCTCTGCTCTAATTCATTCCAAAGGTGTTCTATCAGGTTGAGGTCAGGACTCTGTGCAGGCCAGTCAAGTTCCTCCACCCCAAACTCACTCATCCTTGCTTTGTGCACTGGTCCAAATTATTTGGTGAAGGGAGGGATTATGGTGTGGGGTTGTTTTTCAAGGGTTGGGTTTGGCCCCTTAGTTCCAGTGAAGAGAACGCTAAGGCGTCAGCATACCGAGACATTTTGGACAATTTCATGCTCCCAGCTTTGTGGGAACATTTTGGGGATGACCCCTTCCTGTTCCAACATGACTGTGCACCAGTGTACAAAGCAATGTCCATAAAGACATGGATGAGAGAGTTTGGGGTGGAGGAAATTGACCGGCCTGCACAGAGTCCTGACCTCAACCTGATAGAACACCTTTGGGATGAATTAGAGCAGAGATTGCAAGCCAGACCTTCTCATCCAATATCGGTGCCTGACCTCACAAAAGTGCTTCTGGAAGAATGATAAAACAATCCCATAGACACTCTCCTAAACCTGCCATTAAAGTTCATGTGCGTCCCTATACCTTTGGTAATATAGTGTATGTAACTTCAATAGTTCTTTTCAGTTTTTTAAGGATCTGCTTTGGGCCTGTGCCCATCACATCCGTATGAGATGTATCTAAGGTCAGAATTCATTGACAGGTATATGTGATCTGCAATTGACCTGCTTCAAGGGGACTTTCCTATTGACTTGACAGATTGATTTAATCCTTTCACTGCCAGAGCCTACTTTGCTTTTTTCTTTTTTTTGCATACATCATAAATCAATTTGTTTTCCTTTGTTTTATCCCATGTGTTTATTGTTTTCTTTGTAAAGCACTTTGAGAAGCTACCTTTAGGCCCCTTTCACACTGACATATCCCAATCGAATCCACCTGTTAATTTTTTAGGCGGACCATCCTTAGTTCTCTATAGAGCAGTGTATGTCAGCGCCAGCATCTGATCCAGTCCGCTAAAAACCATTCCCCATCCATCCAGCGGATCGCATGACAGTCGGATGGAAACTGACAAGCAGTCTTTTACCATGCGACCGCCCCATAGAGAAGAGTGGACGGTATCTGTGTCCGCCCTGCATAGCGGAGCTGTCATCCACCTGCTCAGTGGGGACCAGCAGAAAGATCCCTCACTGAGCAAGCAGATCTGCTTGGTGGACTTCTGCAAGGGGCCTTAAAGACGCTATATAAAATCAAGATTATTATTATTTCGGCCTGAAGATTAGTTAAACCCCCAAAACAATTTTTTTTGAAAGTAGAGACTTTGGAGAATAAAAGGGTGGGAGGTGCCAGTTTGTTATGTCACATGATATTAGCACAACAGTTTATCGTGCATAATATTTTGGTAAAAAAAATACACTTAAATTCATTTTAGGGCCCCCAAAATGCAAGATGTTACCCCTTTTTTGTGAAATATAAAAAAATTAGATTGCACCAATTAATATATATACCTAACATGCCAAGCTTTAAAATTGCGCGCACTTGCGACACAGCATTAAACTTCAGTACCTGAAATTTTTTATTGATGATGCTTTAAAAGGCGCAGCCAATCAGACAGCTGGGGGACACAAACCCGGAAGGAAGACCGGTGTTCTGTCGATGAGTGCCCTCTATCGAGAAGTGCCCGAGCATGCGCAGAACAATCAGCTGTTGTGACAGAGCTCGCTGCATGCGTAGACAGACGGCACTCTTCGATAGCACGGAGCACAGAGTGTTGCGGGGGCGTGTCCGCGCTTGCGGGGTGGCGATTTGGACTGTTGATGGACGGATGGCAGCAAAGGGACAGTGTTATTCTGTGGGTGGGGTTTTTTTTTTTTTTGATGGGTGGGATTCTCTGGGCGGATATTTTTGTGTTGGTGGGCGGGTTCACTGCTGCAAAGGGACAATGTTATGCTCGGATTCTGCGGGCGGGCTTGTTTGTGTGCCCCGCAAGCGTGGACACGCCCCTGCAATTGAGGCATATTAACATTGTCCCTTTGCAGTCATCCACCCATCAACAGTGTAAATCGCCACCCCGCAATCGTGGACATGCCCCCCACAACACTCTGCTCTATCGAAGAGTGCCCTCTGTCTGCGCATGCACCGAGCTCCGTTGTGGAAATTCAGTTCAGGAATTCAGCTGTTGTGCCACTCCGTTCTGCGCATGCTCGGGCACTTCTTGATAGAGGGCACTCATCAACAAGACACAGAGTGAAGATGGAAGCACCTGTCAGCGGTGACAGTGCGGCACTTGAGGGCTTCATTCTAAGGTAAGTATTTCCTAATATGCTAGTATGCAATGCATGCTAGCACATTATGCCTTTACCTTGCAGGGTTTAAAGAAAAATTGGGTGTGGTTTACTATCGCTTTAAATATGTTAGGTTTTCACTGCTATCTGTGATTCCTTTGGGGAGACTTTCACTCAATTCTTGTCCTGGCAAAACCAGCGGCTAGACACCAGCCTTTAGTAGATTATCCACTTGGTTACAGGTTTGTGAGATTAGTTAGAAGGTGGAAGGATAATAAAAAAAAGAAAAGATAGTGGGTCATAGCTCAGCTATCTGTAAAATGTATCATGTTAGTAACATTTCTTTGATGTAGCAAATCTTCTTTAAGGGTCCTTTCACACCAGCGACGGGCTCCACTGCTCAGTGGGGATCTGTCCGTTGATCCCTGCTGAGCCAGTGGATGACAGGACAGACTCTGCACTCCGTGCAGAGACTGTCCTGTCACAGTTTCATTCTCCTCTATGGAGAATCGGATGAACACGGACCGTCTGTCCATGTTCATCCGATCCGATCCGCCAGACGGATAGAAAATAGGGTTTCCATCCGTCTGTTTTTGGCGGATCAGGTGTCAGTGGACATGTCACCGTCGCTCCATAGAGAGCAATGGAGCGTCCGTTTGGGTCTGCCTGAAAAGCTGACAGGCGGACCCGAATGATCCACCCGTGTGAAAGGGGCCTTAGGGTCCTTTCATACATACAGACCGTTTGTCAGTTTTTCATCCACCCGTTGACGGATGAAAAACGGACAGCAATGCATGTCTATGGAAAAACGGATGATCATCTATTTCCATCCGTTTTCATCAGCTTCTGTCAACATGTTTGTTTTTAAACTGATGAAAGCTCATCCGTCGAATAAACGGATTGGACGAAAAACGGATGTAAAATGAGGAATGGTCTGTTTTTCATCCGTTTTTGCATTCATAGTAGATGTAAAAAAAACTGATGACCACAGATGAAAAAACGGATGAAAAAACGGATGAATACTTCATCCGTTTTGACGTGGCTGACCTTATGAAATGAATGGTCCATATGTGTGAAAGGACCCTTCGTTTTGCAAACTGTAATTCAATAGAGGTACACAATTAAAGGTGAACCCCAAGCAGATTTAAAAGGTACATGAAAGCTGGCCAAAGATGGATCAGCCGAATTGTGATCCATGTATGGCTAGAAAGAAGTCACATAGTTACAAAAAAGGGTTGAAAAAAGACACAAGTCCATCTAGTTCAACCAATAGTTGATCTACCTACCCTCATCTGGTGGGATTCTGGTCGAGGGTCTTTGGCCATATGTTGACCCTCTTCCATATAACTTTCCACAAGGATGCTAGGCATGCGCTTCTTCATCGCCCAATCCCTGGACCCTTTTCGTACCAGCAGAAACTGGCCACATAACTATTTATAGCTGCCAAATGGGCTATTGTCAGGGCTTGGAAGAAAGCCTCTGTCTGGTTTGCGGAGGTGAAGAGCACTCTGACCACCCTAATAATCCATGAGAAGATAACCAGTATCCTTCAGGACATCCACTCCAAATTTCTCACGGTTTGGGGCCCTTGGTGGTCATATCTTTTCCTCGCCCTGCACCAGGCTTGCGTGAGCGCTCCTGATTAACACAGTGTTCTTCAGCCTACAGGAAGCGTTCTTCTTTTCATAGATCCTTCCTGCTCTTCTTGCTTCTCCCCCCACTCTCTTCTCCCTCCTGTGTCTACCTTGTTCCTCCCCTTATATTGCCCTTCACTCCCCCCCCCTTTACCCACACCAGCACCCAGTTTGAGACCCTCTTACCATTTGTGAACAGGGGCTTTCCCCTTTTCCCCCTATTTTTACACCAAGGCCTGGGTCCTTCGGGCCCAGTCACTTGTGGTTACCCCGACCCTGTTGGTTGGGGGTAGATAGTTCACAATCTTGCACATTCAAAATGTATGCATTGATTTTGTGATTATTTTTCATTACTGTTTATGTCCCCTGCATGGGAATTGTGATACTCCTTTTCATTTTGATATGTTTAGTATTATTTCAGTAAAAAGACATCAATCTAACCGTCATTCTTTCTTGAATGGGGATGTTGGAATGTTTCCTCTCGATCAGCACATGCAGCCAACCGACCGCAGCACTGATCAGTGTATTCTGATTGTGTAGATGGGGGAATCATTTTTTTTTTTTTTTTTGATCAGCCAGCAAACAAACAAACATTTATCTATAGCCAGCGTTAGGGCAATATCACACATAAATATACAACGATACTACATAAAATACGGCTGTATTTTGTAAGCCACAGGTGTTACTTACAACCACATGTACAATTAATTACAGGATATAACTGTATGCCCATATACACCAGTCCTAGCATAAACATGTATGCCCCATGCCCCTGCACACAGATATGGGGGGTTAGGAGCTTAGACACTGCCTTGGGCATAGTGATAGGCCAGTAGGAGCATGTGGGGGCTAGGGGCATGTATACTCTCTGAAAGTGTGTCTATTAAGCCAGCCATAGATGGTTTAAAATGTGTCTGGTTCAGCAGGAACTGGCTCTATTTCAATCTATTTGTAGGCAGGCTGGTTGTACTGAAGTCAACTGATTGATCCACCTCAGTAGACCAGTCTGCTGGGCTTTCTTTTATGATCATTATATTCTGACGGTCATAACACAGGGTGTTGGCTGCTGCAGCTACCCCTAAGTGTCTGCACTCTATACCTTCAGCACTTTTTATGTCATAAGGCTCAATTCACATAGCTTTAACACTGTAATTTTTGATTATCATTGGCCCCAGAAGAAAATAACCGTCACGTTTTTGACAACACATATACTTATCCAGGTATGTTTCCTTTTTGAATTGAGCCTGTAACAATCAAATGAAGTCCAGTGACACATGTTGAATTGTAACTTTCCAGCAGAAACAATGTAATGTAAGCACCTCAACTTGGGTATCAACAACTACTTATAAACTGTTATTTTTCTTGCTAGGTTTCCAGAAGTTTGATTACAAGCCTGCTACGTTCATAAATTCTGGGTATGACCTGCAGGATTTACATCATTTATCCATTGTAACACTTCCCTTTCTGAGAAATACTGTTGACTTCCTAAAAAGCACATGTTGAAATTGTTTATTCATTATAAAGTTACCCTTTTCTTCTGAATAATATGCTTTCCACAGCAAATGCGCAGACAGAATCAGAAAGCAGTAACATTTTAAACAGGCAGACCTCTAGAAAACCCAACCCATTATTGGCAACACTCTCTAAAGACAATATACACTTGTAGGTAGCAGTGATTAGTATCCAACAATTCCCTTGTATAGATCAGTAAGGATATATACTATTTTACCAAAAGTATTTAGACACCTGCCTTTGAACTTTAATGGCATACCAGTCTTAGTCTGTAGGGTTCAATATTGAGTTGGCCCACCCTTAGCAGCTATAACAGCTTCAACTCTTCTGTGAAGGCTGTCCACAAGGTTTAGGAGTGTGTCTATGGGAATGTTTGACCATTCTTCCAGAAGAGCATTTGTGAGGTCAGGCCTGCACAGAGTCCTGACCTCAACCTGATAGAACACCTTTGGGATGAATTTAGAGTGGAGACTGCGAGCTTGGCCTTCTCGTCAGTGCCTGACCTCGCAAATGCTCTTTTGGAAGAATGGTCAAACATTCCCATAGACGCATTCATAAACCTTGTGGACAGCTTTCCCAGAAGAGTTGAAGCTGTTATATAAGTATAGCTTTTGATCAATACTTTGATGAAGTACCTTTTGGCACCATTTACAGCCTCAAGTCTTTTTGAGCATGATGCTACAAGCTTGGCACACCTATTTGTGGGTGTTTCTCCCATTCTTCTTTGCAGGATCTCTCAAGCTCCATCAGGTTGAATGGGGAGTGTCGGTGCACAACCATTTTCAGATCTCTCCAGAGATGTTCAATTGGGTTCAAGTCTGGGCTCTGGCTGGGCCACTCAAGTACATTCACAGAATTGTCCTGTAGCCACTCCTTTGTTATCTTGGCTGTGTGCTTAGGGTAATTGTCCTGTTGGAAGATGAACCTTCTCCCTAGTCTGAGGTCCAGAACTCTCTGGAGCAGGTTTTCATCAAGGATGTCTCTGTACATTGCTGCATTCCTCTTTCCCTCGATGACTAGTCTCCCAGTTCTTGCCACTGAAAAACATCCCCACTGCATGATTCTGCTACCACCATGCTTCACTGTAGGGATGGTATTGGCCAGGTGATGAGCAGTGCCTGGTGTCCTCCAGACATGGCCAAAGATCCAGGCCAAAGAGTTCAATCTTTGTTTCATCAGACCAGAGAATTTTGTTTCTCATGGTCAGGGTCCTTCAGGTGCCTTTTGGCAAACTCCAGGCAGGCTGTCATGTGCCTGAGGAGTGGCTTCCATCTGACCACTCTACCATATAGGCCTGATTGGTGGATTGCTGCAGAGATGGTTGTTCTTCAGCAACATACTCATCTCTCCATAGAGAAACACTGGAGCTCTGTCAGAGTGACCATCAGGTTCTTGGTCACCTCCCTGACTAAGGCCCTTCTCCCCCGATCGCTCAGTTTGGCTGGGCAGCCCGCTCTAGGAAGAGTCCTGTTTCCAAACTTCTTCTATTTATGGATGATGGAGGCCACTGTGCACATTGGGACTGCAGATATGTTTCTGTACCCTTCCCCAGCTCTGTGCCTCGATACAATCCTGTCTTGGAGGTCTACAGACAATTCCTTGGACTTCATGGCTTGGTTTGTGCTCTGACATGCACTGTTAACTGTGGGATCTTATATAGGCAGGTGTGTGCCTTTCCAAATCATGTCCAATCAACTGAATTTACCACAGATGGACTCCAATCAAGTTGTAGAAACATCTCAAGGATGATCAGAAGAAACAGGATGCACATGAGCTCAATTTTGAGTGTGATGGCAAAGGCTTTGAATACTTATGTGCATGTGATTTTTTTTTTTTAATACAATTGTAAAGATTTCAAACAAACTTCTTTCACGTTGTCATTATGGGATATTGTTTGTTGACTTTTGAGGAAAATAATGAATTTAATCCATTTTGTAATAAGGCTGTAACATAACAAAATGTGGAAAATGTGAAGTGCTGTGAATACTTTCTGGATGCACTGTATATCTGCTGTCTTTCCCTTTCTACACTCTTTGGAAAGTGCAGATCATGTTAGAAATCTTTCTTCCTCTTCCAGCCCTGTCTGGGAAGTCTGTGTGTGTGAGAGCTGATTGGAGGAAAGGCACCCCCTCCCCTCCACATAGGCAGAGGAACGAAGGAACATGCAAAGCTGTAGCCTGAATAGACAAACTCTCTGCTTATCTACCTCTAAGCTCCCTCCCCAAATTTTCAGCTACTGTTATCTCATGTGTCAGAGAACTTGTCTGAAATGACGCTGCTGATAACAGAGGAAAGGAGCAGCAGAAAGACACAGCACTCAGAGCTTTGGAGAGAGATAAGTAAACACTACAGATATATGTGCCTAGGTCAAATTTCATGAATGGGGTCTACAACCACTTTCATTTTTACTAGTTTAGCATTAGGTTCTTCTAGACTCTCGATTCCCCCTAAAAAGGGAAAAGAAGCACCGGTTCTTGCAGGTTCGGTTGTTCATGGAATCACTCACCCTAGATAAGTCATGAGACTGAGGGGGGGGGGGTGTAAGAAAAAGAGTGTTTTAGGCAAAAAATGCTGGTACTAATTGGTGAACATTTTCTGCCTGCACCAGCAATGTTCCTCTCAGGCGGATCAAAGCTGTAGTTTCCACAAGGCAACCTAGGCAGAAGCATAGGGCTAAGTGAATGTCCAGGGCTACAACCTTCACTTGCAGGCAGTTGGTGTTGGATGCAGCCATGCCATTATAGACAGTGCAAGTCACGTGGCTCCTATGACTACTGCAGACTTTATCAGTGTTAGAGGGATGTGGGAAGTAAATTTGGTACCTTGCATAGAGCCTCATTCTGCTTAAGTTGGCCATACCCGTCTCACATTTTAACCAAGCCAAGGGTGACTCTGTTGCCAAGCAAAAAAACTTTGATTGAAATAAAAAGGAGCTGGTGGAAAATTGTCAGCTAATCAGATGCAGTCACGGTGGGTTTCGCAGCTGCTTGAATACAATAGCTGGCAGCAGAGATTTCTCCTTCCATGCTGTTTAGCATGGTTGGAAGAATCTATTTGATTTCTCTCATTCAGCCCGTAGGTGTATATGTGTTTGTGGGTAGCCTTAATCGGCAGACAGGACCTTCTAAAGCCTGATACACACAGACCAGAGGTGCAACTAGAGCCTTCAGGGCCCCGGTGCAAGAAATTATGAAGGGCCCCCTGACCCCTGGCCAAGGGCCACTCACAATGTGCAGCACTACTCGCGCATGTGCAGTGGGCACCCGGCTGTGAAGCCGCAGGCTATCACAACCGAGTGCCCATAGTGAAGATGCCAGCACACTGCAGACAGCGGGTGAGACCAACTTGGGTGAGCACATCGCTGGATTGTGGGTTAGGTGAGTGGCTGTTTTTTAAAAGTTTTTGTAGCTGCTGACTATTATTTTTTCCACAGGAGACTGAAACTCCTCTTTAAAATTATATATATTGAAACTTACCAATTCTTAACCCCCTCATGCCGGTGTTACGGATATATGTGGCCTCTCGGCAGGTAGGCCTTCATGCTGAGTGGCTGCATATATGTGTACCAGAATGTAAACAGAGCTGTGCCGAGAGTGCGCCCTGCCTGCTCCAGGCACCGTTACCAATCTCTACTTGCATTTAGGAGCTTTCCGATCATATTACCGGTGTGACAGCCAACCGCGGTGGTCACATGATCAGAAACCCCTGCCCTACCTCCCAGCATCAGAAACCTATTAAATACAAATACTGTAGCTGCTGACTTTTAATATTAGGACACTTACCTGTCCACAAATTCACCCAAACTGATTTTTCAATCGGCTCTTGGGTGCTGTCCCCGCCATTTCCGGTAAGGGAAACCGGCAGTGAAGCCTTGCGGCTTTGTGAATGGCAAAGTCACCTAGAAGTGGGAGCAGGTACCTGTCAAAACCAGGTACCCGCTCTCCCCGAAAGGTGCCAAATGTGGCAGCGAAGGGGGTGAGGAGGCAAAAAAGCAGAGCTTCCACTTTTGGGTGGAGCTCTGCTTTAAGAAGTTAAAATGGTAGCTGCATTTGTTTTATTTTTTTTAGGCTCCAGATCACATGGTGATCTAGTCAGTAACACACTATCTTATGGAGTCTCCACTCTGGATGGAAGTGCAACAGAGATACCTTTGGACAGCAGCATTGTCAACCCGTGGAGAAGGTAATATTTGATTCACTAGCAAATTTAGATGAACTTGACCAACCAATTAAAACTGAACTCCAGCAAACATTTTTTATGCAGTTATAGTAAGGTTCAGTTCACACTACTGCAATGTGACTTTGATTAGATTACAGTGCAATTATGTGGCATGACTTTGATGCGACTTTGCATATTGTATGGGGCCAAGTTGCCCTGAAAATCGCACCAAAGTAGTGCAGGAACCTTTTCCAAAATGGCACCGTTCTGAGTTACACTGATTAGAACGGACACCATTGAAAACAATGTCATGTGATTCTGTGTGACATCATGAGTAAGCGCACAACAGCTGTGTGAAACGCGTCCACCTTGCCTTCGGCTTTTTGCTCTTGTTTGGTGGTGTCATGTCTGATCTTTGAATTGTTCAATAAAGGGATTTCCAGCGATGTCGGTGTGCAGCCATTTGTTCAATTTCGGGGAAAATGGCTAATTGGGCGCAATTTGGACATTTTCACTTAGGGGTGTACTCACATTTGTTGCCAGAGGTTTAGACATTAATGGCTGTGTGTTGAGTTATTTTGAGAGGACAGAAAATTTACACTGTTATACAAGCTATACACTCACTACTTTACATTGTAGCAAATTGTCATTTCTTCAGTGTTGTCACATGAAAAGATATAATAAAATATTTACAAAAATGAGAGGGGTGTACTCACTTTTGTGAGATACTGTGTATATATATATATATATATATATATATATATATATATATATATATATATATATAAATAACTCTTATTTTCCAGAGCAAAATATTTGAGTTAAAAATAATGAAATAAAAGTGAAAGGGGACAGCACCTTTGGCATATTTTGTGTAATTGTCATGTAGTTATTGTACTACATATTTCCTTATCTGTAGGCGGAGAGCGTACAGCTGATCTCAGTAGTGACTGATCATACACTGACGTTCAAGCAGTATGAAGGGAACATGCCCGGACCTATTCCTTGTACTGCCCAGCCAAATTACAGAGCTTCTTGCCAGTTTCTTGATTGTTACATTGATTCCCTGACCAAAATATATTTGTTTAAATGTATTAATGCATTATACTTATCTTGCAGTAACAATTTATCTTTTATTTACTTTGAGAGATTAGTACACATGCCTTTGTGTAAACCAAGCAATATTTTGTCTATAAGGAATTATGGGAATTTATTTCTTATTCAATTCACCCTGTTTACCATTGTCACTGGGACCATAAGTGATGGAAAGATCCAAAATGCTGGGTTGTCACTAGAACAAGGATAGAGGGAAATTCTTTTAAGGGGGAAACTTGTTCTCCTCACTTTGGAGAGAGTACCTCTGACTTACTGTTCTGTCTATAGAACAGGAAATGTCCTAAATGGGACACAGAATGCGAAAAAAGTAAACTTACAAGGGTTTTAACTATTTATTACGTTATCCAAAGTTTAAAACAAAAAAAGGGAAAAAAAACAGTTGATAATACATACGTTTTTATTCATCACTTACCCAGTTGTCCTGAAGAAGTTAAATGCACTTTAACAAAACACGTAGAGTTGCTGCTCACTGCGTTTCTCGCCTTCATTGTCAGATTTGTAATCAATACTAGAGATATGCAGTACATACTTGTTATATGATTTATTACAAGATACTTATGAAGAGACCTAGGCTGGGAGGTGTATTGTATTGTTTTGTTTTATTAAAGTAAGTAGGTTGTAAAGGCAGAAGGCTTTTTAGCTTAATGCATTTTATGCATTAAGATAAAAAGCCTTTTGCGTGCAGCAGCCCCCCTCAGCCCCCCCCCCCCCAGTACTTACCTGAGCTGCATCTCAATCCAGCGATGTTGCATGAGAGCCATGAATCTGGGGACTCTCCCTCCTCATTGGCTGAGATAGCAGCGGGTACCATTGGCTCCCGCTGCTGTCAATCAAAGTCAGTGAGCCAATGAGTAGGGAGAGGGGGCGGGGCCGAGCTGCAGCTCAATGTCTGAATGGACACACAGAGCAGCGGCTCAGGAGCCCCCATAGCAAGCTGCTTGCTGTGGGGTCACTCGGCAGGAAGGAGAGGCCAAGAGCAGCGGCGAGGGACCTGAGAAGAGGAGGATCCAGGCTGCTCTGTGCAAAACCACTGCACAGATGAGGTAAGTATAACATGTTTGTTATTTAAAAAAAAAAAAAAAAAAACAAGACTTTAATATCATGTTTGTATATGGGGACAAGAGAACTGGACTCTTGGCCACAAACTCTTTTAGTAATTATGTAAATACAGTGTAAAAGAACCATTAATTAGATATCATGGATCATGTCTTTTCGAGTTATCTTTCATATCTTTCAATGCACATACCTATATGTCTTGGATTTGATGTCAGCAGCCCCAGAGCCGTGCTGCCACTCAAGTGACACTTTATAGTATCCCTGTTTGCTCCTCCAGCAGCAGCCACATAAAAGGATATTTAGGATGGGTGGGAGCTTGGGAGCTGGCCCAGCATTGACAGTAATTAGAATCTCCCAGAAGAGGAGGACGTTATGAGTTATGCCATGCAAGGTGGGAGGGGGTTTGCAAGGGAATTGCCACTTCCTAGAATAGTAAAGTTTCTAGCATGTTAAAGAACACTTTGCATATGTACAAAAAATTAAAAGTAAGTATTTAAAACATTGTGTTTTTACCTGGAATTATTTTAAGTTGTTAACAGGGTCTCTTTAATGTTGGTGCGTTTACACACACAGGCACGTGCCCTGGGTGATGAGTCTCCTGCTTGGTGCTCAGAGTCAGCAACTTTAAAATTGCTGCAGGCACCAGTGGTATGATTGATCTCCCGTTAGACAAGTACCTGCATTGTTCTGGTGCTGACATCGCTCGGCAGATTCTGTGTAGCAAAACATCAGTGACACCAATGTAAGCGGCTATCTTCCTCCTCCGCACACCAGTGTATTGGGCAATATTCCTTCCTCTGAAACCAACGTAAGGTCTATTTTTCCTCCCACTGACTTCATTATAAGGGGTATTCTTGTTTCTGGTGGCACCAACATAAGGGCCAGTCTTGTCTCACTACCATCAGTGTAAGGGTTGGTTTATTACATCTGCCTGACCACTGCACTCTGTATGTTACACAATCCTGACCACTGCACCCTGTAAGCTGTGCTGTACACTATATACTCCTGAACACTGCACTGTATATTCTGTTTATACTGTAAGGCACTCACTTGTGATCCCTACAGTCTATATATTATGCTGTATATTGAGAACAATTGTGACTAACATGGGGCTATAGGATTTTCATGGTACCGACATGAACTCACAAAACAATATATTGTAAAAGTTAAAAAAGTTTTATTTTCCAATTTAGCACATACAAAGTACATTAAAAATAGTTGCCAAAAAAATATTCAATAACTGTTTTCCGATGGGTACTGAGAATAATCTGCTTCTCCCGTTGAATAAAGAGGGTCTGTATATCCCTACATGTTTTGTGTTATTCCGCTTCCTCAGGGGAGTATACAGTAGGGCAGCAGATACTGCATATACACTAGGGACAGACAATGAGATTGTAATACATAATTTTACAACATTTTTCAAAACCATCTTTTCACATGTAATACTACCAATAAATGTACATTGATTATGCAAGAATACAGTGTGGGTGCTACATATCTTGATGCCGGCTTACCTCAAGGCCAAGGCCTTACCACCCAGGCGTCACAGCAATGAATGTTCCCCTGGAGCGGGCATGGGAGCACATTTAGGTCAATGGAAGAAACATATGTCCTGTACAATACAATGTAAATAAGTGTGCTTAGAATATATCAACTCCATAATGTACTGTACATTGAGGGGTGTGGTAACATATGCCCCCACCCCACTCAGTAGTAATACCTTAGTACTCAAAAGCTAGACAGGGCTGGTAACCACATACCTGAATTTAAGTTGATACATAGGGTTCTCCACTTACTGGCAACCTGTCCAGCCAGGGGAGTTACACCAAATACGGCGGTGGGGTTGGTTTTTCAAAATCGACAGAACAAAGATGTTTAAGGGGTGGATCTGTTTATTATAAATTTGGTATCCGTGAGGGATCTAAATACTACCCGTCGGGAATAATATACATGCGTTTGGGCCTATAAGCAATAGTATCTTGCTTGAATACTTCAATGGTTCCGGGGTAATGTCTTCCAGAACGTGATGTCATATGTTTCTAATGTCCACCTATCCCGGGCTAACGGGACCTGTAGGTATTATTAGCGTGATATAAATGGTCTGGCGGTATTATATAGCCTTTTTATATAACAATAGGTATTAAGTAACTTGTGTAAAGTTGACATGCCTCTTTAAAATAAAGTGAACCTATAATAAGGGTATGGTGGTCACATTGCACCAATTCCCCATTAGGGTACGTGCCCCCCAGTTGGTCAGCACCTATACACAATCGGTATATGCGTCAAAATAAAGTATAGCCACAATAGGTAAAGTTCCCCCATCTGGGTTACATCTAGTGTACCTGTACGTCCACTGCTGCTCGCAGCTGGTGTACTCTGCGAGCGCGGTATAAATGTGCTCCAATATCACGCGTCACAGCCTAGCCTGGCTGCTGGCTGATGACATTGCGAGATCCGACTCCAAATCGCATTGCCATAACAGCGCCAAGGCAGAGGAAACAGGAAGCCATAGAGATGGCTTCCACCCAGTGGGCGTAAACCAAACGTCCACCAGGACACTAGATAGGCGGTGTCTTGCCGAATAGGGGTACACCCACTCTTGGCTAACTAAGGCAAGCAGGAAGAGGCAAAAGGCCTACTATTAAACTGCTATGGAAGTCACATACCCGCCTGGGAACAACAACCACCTCTAGCGCCTACAGTGGGTAATACCTGAAACGAAAGACGCCAGGCATCAAGATTTACATCGGGTCTAATGCAGCGCACATTACTTTACATACAAATAAAAGGCCTACTATTAAACTGCTATGGAAGTCACATGCCCGCCTGGGAACAACAACCGTTGTTGTACCCTATCTCTGTAAACTTATTTATATAGGTGATCGACAGTTCGGTCAGTAATTGTAGCTGTCTGGACTTTTGATCAACCTGGTTGTCATGATGTGTATATATGCAATGTATTTGTATGTAAAGTAATGTGCGCTGCATTAGACCCAATGTAAATCTTGATGCCTGGTGTCTTTCATTTCAGGTTTTACCCACTGTTCCGGTTGTTGTTCCCATTCACCTGAAAAAAAAGTGTCCAAAAAAACACACTACACAGTTTTTTAAAATGTTATATTAAACCAGCTTCGGCGTCTTCTCCCCCCTCTCTGGCTCTTCTTTCTTCTGCTCTTTTGCTGTGTTTATGTCTTCTGAGGGGTCTTCTGCTCTTTTGCCGCTGTCTCCTCCACTGTGTTCTCCCTCTCTCTTCTGAAGATGTTGACTCGTCGCTCTCTCCCACTCGAATGCCGAATCCATGCTGCGCATTGCCTTATATTGGCATGTGGCAAATGCCCGCCCAGGATGTGACGTCATAAGGGGGTGGGACCTCTGGGTGACGTCAGTGGGTGGCCCTGCCCCATGTACAATGTACAATGTACCCCATAGAAAAAAAAAAACTGACTTTGATTACATTATAGGCCAACCTACAAGTAAAAGCAAGGAGGGTACAGTTACAATTTCCATGTGTCCTAAGTTGTTAATTAAAAGATTACAAGTTCAGTGCTTGCCATATGCAATATTCTGTAGATACACCCCTGGGGTGCCCATGAGTATACAATCCTAGACATCCCCTGTTCCAAATGCATCTAAAAGACATGTATTGCAGATGCTGAACATTAGAGCTGAGTTCCAATTGAGAGTGATTTCACGATTGAATATGCAGAGTTTATAAAAACCTCACCATACCTAAAAGCCCAAAAATACACACTAGTGTACCCTGACCTTTTAAGTCAATTGATGTTGGTATTTTAACACTTTGCTAGAGTTAAGATAAGACTCCTTACTATTCTTTGAGTCATTTTGGAATCCTGAGTTCACTTATAGGTCCCTTGTGAGGAGACGCCGGTGTTGTTAGCAGTGCTGCTATGCTAATGCCCAAAAAAAACCACAGCAGTGTAATACAAAGCCGGCACTCCAAAATTAAACTTGAGGTGAGGCTCTGTGAGTCATTATGGAATCCCGAGTTCACTCTGGATGTCCCTCATGGAGAAGAGATGTTTTTACTTCAGAGCTAGCAGCTGCAGTTGTCATTAACAGAAGTACTGAGCTAAGACAGAGGAGGACTGATATATACATCTGCAATATCACTTAAAGTATATCTAAAGCCATGTTCTGTATATACACCTTCTATGCTCAGGTGTTAACCGTCCCCCACCCCCTGTGCAGGGGCGTATCATGAAATGAGTGGGCCTGCGTGGACGATAAAAAGTGGGCCCCAGGCAGTGAAAAAAGAAAATGTGGGTGTGACTTAAATTGTGTGAAATATTGGGTGTGGCTTAAAGGGTGTGATTTAATAGAGTCTGAGATGACTTACATAGTGCAGAATGTGGTAATGTTAAATAGGGAATGTACAGTGCAGAGTGTATGGAGGTGGGTAGTATATGCAGGAGAGGGGTGTGGAGTGTATGGCTGTGGGTAGTATGTGTAGGAGAGGAATGTGGAGTGTATGGAGGTGGGTAGTATGTGCAGGAGAGGAGTATGGATTGTACGGAGGTGGGTAGTATGTGCAGGAGAGGCGTTCTGAGTATATGGAGGTGGGTAGTATGTGCAGAAGAGGAATGTGGAGTGTATGGTGATGGGTAGTATGTGCAGGAGAGGAGTGCAGAGTGTAAGGGGGTAGGTAGTATGTGTAGAAGATGAGTATGGAGTGTATGGTGGTCGGTATTATGTGCAGAAGAGGAGTGCGAAGTGTATGGAGGTGGGTAGTATGTGCAGGAGAGGAGTGTGGAGTGTATGGTGGTCGGTATTATGTGCAGGAGAGGAGTGCAGAGAGTATGGAGGTGGGTAGTATGTGCAGGAGAGGAGTGCAGACTGTAAGGAGGTGGGCAGTATGTTCAGGAGAGGAGTGCTGAGTGTATGGAGGTGGGTAGTATGTGCAGGAGAGGAGTGCTGAGTATATGGAGGTGGGTAGTATGTGTAGAAGACGAGTATGGAGTGTATGGTGGTCAGTATTATGTGCAGGAGTGGAATGCGGAGAGTATGAAGGTGGGTAGTATGTGCAGGAGAGGAGTGTTGAGTGTATGGAGGTGGGTAGTATGTGCAGGAGAGGAGTGCTGAGTATATGGAGGTGGGTAATATGTGCAGGAGAAGAGTGCGGAGTGTATGGAGGTGGGTAGTATGTGCAGGAGAGGAGTGTTGCGTGTATGGAGGTGGGAAGTATGTGCAGGAGAAGAGTGCAGAGTGTATGGAAGTGGGTAGTATGTGCAGGAGAGGAGTATGGAGTGTATGGTGGTGGGTATTATGTGCAGGAGAGGAGTATGGAGTTTATTGCGGTGAGTAGAATGTGCAAGAGAGAAGTGCGGAGTGTATGGGTAGTATGTGCAGGAGAGGAGTGCGGAGTGCATGGTGGTGGGTAGTATGTGTAGAAGACGAGTATGGAGTGTATGGTGGTCGGTATTATGTGCAGAAGAGGAGTATGGAGTGTATGGAGGTGGGTAGTATGTGCAGGAGAAAAGTGCGGAGTGTATGGAGGTGGGTAGTATGTGCAGGAGAGGAGTATGGAGTGTATGGTGGTGGGTAGAATGTGCAGGAGAGGAGTGTGAAGTGTACGGCAGTGGGTAGTATGTGCAGGAGAGGAGTGCGGAGTGTATGGAGGTTGGTATAATGTGCAGGTGAGGAGTGCAGAGTGTACGACAGTGGGTAGTATGTGCAGGAGAGGAGTGTGGAGTGTATGGAGGTCGGCAGAATGTGCAGGAGAGGAGGGCTGAGTGTATGGAGGTAGGTAGAATGTGCAGGTGAGGAGTGCGAAGTGTACGGCGGTGGGTAGTATGTGCAGGAGAGGAGTGTGGAGTGTATGGCGGTGGGTAGTATGTGTAGGAGAGGAGTGTGGAGTGTATGGAGATGGGTAGAATGTGCAGGAGAGGCGTACAAAGTCTATGGAGGTGGGTAGAGTGTGCAGGTGAGGAGTGCGGAGTGTACGGTGGTGGGTAGTATGTGCAGGAGAGGAGTGCAGAGTGTATGGAGGTGGGTACTAAATTAAACAGTGCAGCACTAAAAAAGTGATAATACACCTTATAAGTGTAAAATTAAATATGGCACAGGCAGCTGGATGGTCACTGTGCTATATGTAAACTACCATCAACATAATTATAAGAAAACATGATAATCCAAAGTGAGGTAGAAAAGTAATAAAGTCAAATGCAATAGTGTAGAGGTATGCGTATATCACATAGTGTATACATATAAACAATGAATGGCAATTAAATAAGTGTTAAAAAATTGTCCAATCAATGAATGTGAGAAGATGTCCAATGGATTCATTGATGAAGTGCCAAAATTGAAGACAATGTTTTTATGTATGACCCAAGGAGGAGAATGAAGTCCCAATATCAGCAGCAAAGCACACGTGCATACAGGGATCCACCACCAATATCAAAGAGGCTTAACAGAACTACAGTAGTGGACTCAGTAAGGCTTACGCCCAATGAGTCAACCAGGCAAAAGGTGTAACCACACCAACAGAGGGAACTTCCACGCCACTATTTTATAAACGCCAATCAAAGTTGATCCTTTCGTCTGTAATGTGGACCAATCTTGTGATGACACATTTCAGCAATTATAAGCACAAGCGACAAGCGTGAATGAAGTGCCTTTACCTGTCAATCACATTTTAAATATGTTTGTTAGAGATGAAGTGCAGATAAGCCATATCATGGGTTTGAGGCGAATCCTTGAAGTTGGGATGCAATGGTGGACGGGCCAGGGAAACTTGGCCTGATTATTCTTCTCTATATAATCCCAAACCTTCTGCCGGATGTCCCACTTGTTGCAACATTTTTCTGCTGCTACAAGCGCACCAGTCTGTAAACAGCAAAGATAAAATCCGTGTTTGGGAATCACCTCTCCAATTCACACAAGCCCCGCCAGCACTTCTCATGGAAATAACTAGCTCTGTGCTAGTTCCAAGCACCCCAACCTTGGGGAGGGGCACAGACAATCATGGTACTAGGAACTAGCGTGGAGTTCTAGTATTTTTTTGCAATCTGGCCTTTAATTTTTTGAATTATATTTTTCACAGTGCTTCTGGGGAAGGGGGTGGGAGGGGCATTATGGGGCAGTGGACAGTGTCAGTAGGTCAGTAGGGCAATGGACAGTGTCAATAATTTTTTCATTTCCATGTATTTTTGTTTACAATCTAATTTGTTTTTCACTTTTTTCACAATGCTTTGTCTTTGGTGGGGAAAGGGGGGGGGGGGGGTTGGGACTGTGGACAGTGTCCAGCGGGAAAGGAGGGCATCAGCTGCGGAGGGACGAGGGGGGGGAAGCATACAGCGGGCCAGAGGAGGAGGACATGGGGCCAGAGAAGGATGAGGAAGACATGGTGGACATTGGGGGGAGGATCGGTGTGGCACTGCGGCAGTGGGACATTTGCTAGCACCGATCTCCCTGTATGGCATTTCGGCTCACAGCCGCGGGAGGGAGAGAAGGAGAAGTGGCTGAAAAGCCATGCAGGGAGATCGGTGCTTGCAACTGTCCATCCACCACACCGATCATTCTCGGCTGTCAAGAGACAATCATCCATGTGTGTAGGGCAGGTCACAGTGGCCCACCCCCCTTTGGAGACACGTGTGCGGTGAACACCCTGCACCCATAGATGATACGCCACTGCACCTGTAGTGCAAGGCCTTGCCATGGTGAGAATGTAGGAGAAAGGGTTAAAAGGCAGTTTGAGCCAGGTTTTGTAGAGAACAGGCACACTAATGGTCCAGGTGTGTGCTGGGTTCTTAGGACAATCAGAACTAGGGTTCTAGGCTCCACCCACTTGAGGAGTCCATATCGTTAAAAGGAAGCAGAGAGGGGTGTGCATTTCTGCATGGTGTTGTCTGTGACAGGACAGACAGAGGCCCAAGCCTGAGAGATGGAGCTGCAGAGCTACCAAAGAGAGCCAGGAGGCTGAATATTGTTCTGTTCTTATTGATGGTGGAAATCACCTGCAAAGGGAGCTATTTGTCTTTTCTTAAGTGGGCAGAAAAAGCCCTAAAAAGGCAAATCTGGCATGGACTGGACTCACTGGTGAGCACTACACGTAAGATAAACAAGTTGTCACACTCCACTCAAACTGCATAAAAAATACATGTACTACAGATGACCAGTGTTTCCAACTCCCCAAAGTGAAATTTACTGTCAGGACGCCAACATTTACAAACAGCACCAATTTTTTTACTGACAAAAACCATGAAATTTACTGAGGAGCCAATTTTTTTTTTACTGACACTGCAAACGTATCTGAAATTTCCGTTTTCAGTGCTAAACATTGCAAATATCAACATTTAAACTATAAACATGTACCTAGTGCTATTAGTAAGGTGTTTAAGTTAAACAAAAGTCAAAAAACATATTTGTCTATTTACATGAAGGTCAGATTAATATAACCAAGCCAGCACAGAGTTTCCCCCATACATCAGTCTACAGGAGTCCCCCTTACAGTGCAAGGTAATTCTGACATAAAGAGGAATTCTGCAGATCATGATCTAAGGGGGTATTCTGATGTAAAGGGGGGGGGGGGGCTCTGGTCACCAGAGACCGTCTTTTTATCAGAGTTCACTGCATTCCTCTTTACATCAGAGTTCCCACTTACATTAGGGTCTGCAGCATTGCCTTTTACATCAGAGTTCCCCTTTACATCAGGGTCTGCAGAATTCCCCCTTGCACTGTAAGGGGGAACCTGCAGACTGTGATGTAAAGGGGAAAATCCTGGAACTCTTATGTGGGGGACACTCTGGTGACCAGAATCCACCTTCCGCAGAGTGAATACACTAAGGTAAGGGAGGGTTACTGATATAAGGGGGAACCTTTATATCAGTGCCCCTTTACATTATTGTGTTCACTCCTCCCTTACATCAGTAAACCCCCTCCTTCAGACTGACCTAGCGGCGCTGTCACTGACCTCTTCTCAAGTGCACTGTGTAGGGCCCCGTCGGGCGGCTCAAGGTCGGTGGCTCTGGTCTTATCCTATAGACTCCTCTGATACAAGACAAGAGATGGTCAAAGATTGCAGACATGATACAGGAGGTGGTCAGAAGATGCAGACATGGTACGGAGGTGGTCAGAGGATGTGGACATGGTGCAGAGGAGGTGGTCAGAGGATGCGAACATGGTGCAGAGGTGGTCAGAGGATGCGGACATGGTACAGAGGTGGTCAGAGGACGCAGACATGGTACAGAGGTGGTCAGAGGATGTGGACTTGGTATAGAGGAGGCGATGGAAGGATGCAGATATGGTACAGAGGTGGTCAGAGGATGCGGATATGGTACAGAGGTGGTGGTCAGAGGATGCAGACATGGTACAGAGGTTGTCAGAAAATGTCGACATGGTAAAGAGGTGTTCAGAGGATGTGGACATGGTACAGAGGTGGTCGGAGGATGCGGACATGATACAGAGGTAGTCAGAGGATGTGGACATGGTACAGAGGTGGTCAGAGGATGCGGACATGATACAGGAGATAGCAAGACAGATTGTGAACATCTCACCACTGCCATTCTTGCCTGATAACTTCTGCCTGTGGGCATCACAATAGATGGCAGCCAGCCAAACAATGGATTGATGGATGCAGGCCACGGCAGGGTTGCCACCTCATCCCTTTAAAACTGAACACATATTAATTACACAGGTTCTAGGCCTAATTTAATGCAGGTAAGGCACTAAGTGAATTTAATTACCACCTTAACTAGCCACAGAACCTGTGTAAGTGTAGCGTCCCCATAGTGATAGATGTGCTTTGTAGTGAGTTTTTAATAGGACAGGCAAAATTTAGTCAGGCCTGACTGTAAGTGCAGGCCTGAATGTTTTGATCTGAGCTGGGGAGTGGCTCAGGGAGGAGCTAGAGACAGAAGGAAGGAACACCCCTTGGAGTTTATTCCCCCCTTGAGCAGAAAAGGTTCTGGAAAGGGGGACGGATGAGGAGGTGTCACTTCCTGATGTATGACAAGGAGCCCTGACCAATCTACAGTCTGGATTGGCAGGGGGCAAGCCTCCTTAAATACAGCTGTCTGCCAGCAGGGGGGAAGAGAAGTCGAGTGGACGTGTGGAAGATGTAGCAGAGGTGCTGTAGAGGCCTCTACCCAGTAGGGAGCCCCCAGTTTGGGGGGGGTGACCTTGAGGCCTGAAGACTCGAGTGCAGCCAGGAGTAGAGGTGATTCCTGGAGCAGCACAAGAGAGTAGGAGAACAGCAGAGGTGCTACTGTGAACACTTTAAAGGATCCACTGCAGTCGGTGAGTGACAGACCCTGGGAGCTGGAAGAGAAAAGCCGGAGCAGTCTGGGTGTTTAATAGTCTGGACAGTCCGTGGAAGCCTTGGGAGCCAGTCAGGGGAAGGAGTGTCACTGTGAGGAAAGCAGGTTGGTGGGACCTGGAAGAGGGATGGGCTGGGAATTATAGTCCGTCAAAGGCCCGGCTAGCACCAACGTACTAAGCTACAGAGTCCAAGACTCTGGCCTGAAGAGATGTGCTGCAGGAAGTAGAGTGTATATACCGTCATGTATATAGGAGGTCCCGTAACCAATTCTTTGGGCATCCCACAGTCACCCCTTTTCCCCATCCAAGTTAAATTCCCTAAATAAAACAAACAAAAACAACAACCAGCCTGTTCAGTGACTTCGGATGTGTGAGATATGGTGGGATTTATAAGGTGAACCACAACTACCAGCCACTCCCAAGGGAGCACATGGCTACATAACTAATATGTGTTTGGTTTTAAAGGGATGAGATGGCAACCCTAGTGCTGTGGTGGTGGTGGAAATCCCTGATTCGGAACAAGCTCCTCCAGAGTCCAGCCATAGTGCGGCGCAGCGGCAGTGGCGGTCCGGGGTTCGGTCTCCTGCCTGCTCCACTGATGCATTCAAAAATGGTGCCAGGCAGCGCCATTACGTTTCTTACCCACTGTGCATGCGCCTGCCTGGTCGAAAAAGGCAGAGTGTGTACGAGCTCGGCGGGCTTCAGAACGGCGCATGCACAGTGTAATTGTCGGCCCGCAGCCATATTTTTATGGGCAGTCGAAAATGTGCTGAAATCTACGGGGTGCCCGTAAATCTATGAATGGTTGGCAACACTGCAGATGACAAACATTAGACTTGAGTTCCCATTGAGAGAGAATTTAAAATCAGTTAAAAGACTATGACTAAAACGAAATTGAATTTATATCACAATGGCTAAATCTGTGTCTGTAGTGCATGTTCAAACCTTAATACCATAAATAATAAATATGTTATTCGATTTTTACGTCAGGAGTATATCATGTTTGGGAGTTCTAAAGAAATTATACATTAAAATTTAACTAAACCCATTTGATTTTAGTCAACTAAAATATACTGGAGATTTTAATCAACTAAAATATGACTACAACTAAAAAAACTCAGATGACTAAAATAAGACTGAAACTAAAATGCATTTTAGTCAAAAGACTATAACTAAAACTAAATCTAAATTTGATGTCAAAATTAACACTGCAGTGGGGACACTTTGTTACGAGGATAACTCTTACAGGAGTGAATTCCCCTTCCTAGGGGTAGATTTCCTCCCACTTCCAGTTTCTCCCTCCGTTTGTAAATATAAGTAATTTGTAAGTTGGGTGTATGTAACTTGGGGACTGCCTATAGTGTAAACCAGGCCTTGCCTAACCAGGCTTTCATCAGGAACCGGCTGAAATGTGAACAGTGTATGGCCAGTGTTTGGGTTCATCCTGTTTCCTGTGTTCTTATCTTATCAACTTATTTCTTTCCTAACGCCGGCCATACACGGTTCAAATCTCGGCCGGGTTCAGCAGAAACCGTCCAAGATTTGAACCGTTAATGGACAGGCTGAATGTACCAAGTTGATTGATAGTGCAAGTTTAGGAGATATTCACTGTACCTTCAGGTAAGCCTTATTATAGACTTACCTGTAGGTCCAAGTTAAAATGTGGACTTCGCTTCCACTTTAACCCTTTCGCCGCCAGGTCCGTACGTCATGTCCTTAGCGGGTGGTGGCAGCTGGAGGGGAAGGAGGAGAACGGATACTCATCTGCTCTCCTCCCCTTCTTGCATTGACCTAGAAAGCGACGTCTCTGACGTCACTTCCGGGTCACGTTCTCTGTGTCCCCGGCTCGCTTTGCTGGGAACAGATGTTTTGCAATGCAATCTACATTGCAAAACATTCAGTGGAGTACAGGGGAGACATGCAAGGTCTTTTAGACCCTGCATGTCTCAATAAAGAGAACAGAGAAATAACTCTGTACGTCCCAGATTTTCTGGAACGTACAGAGGGGACATGAGGTGACTTACAAAAC
>BLSH010045420.1:6774-43611 GCA_018402905.1 Glandirana rugosa | reverse complement strand
GCTGTACTGAATTTGGGGGAGGTGTCTATACTGAATGGGGAGGTCTGCTCGGAAGGGGAGGTCTGCACTGAATAGGGGGGACTGTACTGAATGGGGGGTCTGCACTGAAGGGGGAATCTGTACTGAAGGGGGGTCTGTAATGAAGGGTGATCTATACTGAATGGGGGTCTATACTGAATGGGGGGTCTGCACTGAAGGGGCGTCTGTACTGAAAGGGGGGTCTGCACTGAATGGGGTTCTATACTAAAGGGGGGTCTTTACTGAATGGGGGTCTGTACTGAATGGGGGGGTCTGCACTGAATGTGGGGTCTGCATTGAAGGGGGTCTATACTGAATGGGGAGGTCTGCTCTGAAGGGGGGTGTCTGCACTGAAGGGGGGTCTGTACTGAATTGGGGGTTGTCTATACTGACTGGGGAGGTCTTCTCTGAAGGGGGAAGTCTGCACTGAATAGAGGGGTCTGTACCGAATGGGGGGTCTGCAATGAAGTGGGGTCTGCACTGAAGGGAAGGTCTGTACTGAATGGGGGGATCTGCACTAAATGGGGGGTCTATACTCAATAGGGAGGTCTGCTCTGAAGGGGAGTCTGCACCGAAGGGGGGTCTTTACTGAAGGGGGGTCTATACTGAATGGGGAGGTCTGCTCTAAAGGGGGTCTGCACTGGATGGGGGGTCTGCACTGAATGGGGGGGGTCTGTACTGAAGGGGTGATCTATACTGAATGCAGGGGTCTGTACTGAATGCGGGGGTCTGTACTAAATAGGTAGGTCTGCACTGATTGGGGGTGTCACGTACCTGGTGGTGGAGTCTGCAGTTGCTGAGGACAGCCTCTCTTACAATCCTGACTCAGGAACCCCTGATGTAGCGAACAGAAGGTTCAAGAGTGCAGAATGGCACGAGTGCTTGACAGGAACACTGGTGCGATGGTCACAGGCAGGGCTGGAGATGCAGCTTAATGGAGCAGAAAGGAAACCCCAGGAACAGCTGACGATAGCCGTCCGGCTAGAACAAGCAGGTGATGCTGGATGAGAAGGCCAGGGATGGACCAGATCAGACAGCAGACAGGCAGATCAGGAACTGAGGAGCAGGATAGCAGCGGTGTCAGGATCAAGCCAATGAATCAAGGGAACAGGTACAGCGGGTAGACGGGTAGCAGGAATCACAGGAACATTGTAGACCAAACGGCATTGAAGTCATGTCACTGTTCAGTTTAAATAGTCCCATTGGCGCCAAGAACGGTTACGAACGGGGATGCGCGTCTCACCCTGCCCCCACCACATAGAACCCCGCAACCCTCACCCTTCCCCCACCCCTTAGAACCCTGCACCCCTCACCCTGCTCCCACCACATAGAGCCCTGCATCCCTCACCCTATCCCCACACCATAGAACACTGCACCCCTCACTATACACTCTGCCCCCAACTCGTAGAACCCTGCACTCCTCGCTATGCACCCTGCCCCCACCCCACCTCATAGAACCCTGAACCCCTCACTATACACCCCGCCCCCACCTCATAGAGCACTGCACCCCTCACTATACACCCTGCCCCCACCTCATAGAGCACTGCACCCCTAGGGTTGCCACATCATCCCTTTAATCCAGGACGCATATGAATTACACAGGTTCTGAGGCTAATTGAATGCAGATAAGGCACCAAGTTTGTTTAATTACCAACTTAATCAGCCACAGAACCTGTGTAATTGATATGTGTCCTGGATTAAAGGGATGATGTGGCAACCCTATGCACCCCTCACTATACACCCTGCCCCCACCTCATAGAGCACTGCACCCCTCATGGCCCTGTGCTATCAGCTTCTGTGTCCTTACTCTCTGACCCCTCCATTTCTGCAGACCTCAGTAGGTCTGCAGTCTCCTGTAGCATGTCCACACACTCTCTGACCATCTCCTGTAGCATGTCCGCACATGGAGTACGTATTATATATATATATATATATATATATATATATTAGTGGTGCCCCGAATGGAAATTTTGGTACCGAAAATGACAGTTTTTATAAAATATTTATATTTTTATATACAATTGTAATATGCAGCCTACCTGTGCCTGGGCACTGACAGGCAGCACTGATTGGCACTGATAGGTGGCACTGATTGGAAGCAATGATTGGCACTGATAGGCGGCACTGATTGGAAGCACTGATAGGCAGCACTGATTGGCACTGATAGGTGACACTGGCACTGATATGTGGTACTGATTGGCACTGATTGGAAGCACTGATTGGCACTGATGGGCACTGATATACTGGCTATAATGATTGTCACTGATGGGTGGCATTGGTTGGCACTGGTTGACACTGACAGGTGGCACTGGTACTGGTTGGCATTGACAGGTGGCACTGGATGGCACTGACAGGTGGCACTGGATGACACTGACAGGTGGCACTGCCACTGTGTAAAAAGAGGTACAGATTACACGGGGTACTCAGCACAAAAACCTTGTCCATACATGAACATGTATGTGTGGTCTGCTGACGTTAAAGCCCACCCTCTTTACCTCTGCATACATGCGTTACGCGGGCGGCAAAAGATTAAAATGTATCTAAACCCAAGAACAGAAATAGCTTACCTTTCCTTAAGGTAGAACTACAGGCAACGTTTTTATTTGTTTTGGATAGAGCAAGAGAGGGTAATAACTTCTGTGAGATTTTTTCTGCCATCTGTATCCCATTGTGGAAATTTCCTTTCACTTCCTATCCCATAGCCAAACAGGAAGTAAGAGGAAATCCCTGTAAATTAAGGGAATCCCTTGGGACCCCCCAGGTCACCAGAACTAGTGCCCCCATTGAAAGATTTTCCCTCTACTCCTGTTCAGGGGACAACCCAAAAATTGGGATTTCCTTTTACTTACACTTTGAATGATAATGGTAAACAGGACAAATAGAGAGGGTGAATCTCCCTAATGGGGGCACAGATAGAAATAAAATGGTCAGAGGTTCTAATCCCTCTCCACTCCACTCCAAAATTTAAAAAAAAGTTTTGCCTTTAGTCATACTTTAATTTCTTTATTTTCACCTGGCGATCCTTCCAGGGACACACTTCTTGTCCTGGGGTGACAACCTTACTGTGTCTATGAGGAAAAATTGTTACCCCAGGAAGGGAGTGCATACCTCCCAATTTTTGAGATGGGATCGAGGGACACCTATTTGCAAAAGTATGTCAGCTTAGGACACACCCCTGCCACGCACTTTAAATGATAATTGCGCGGTCATGCAACACTGTACCCAAACAAAACTTTTACAATTTTTTTGAGACAGATAGAACTTATTATTTAATCACCACAGTTTTTTTTATTTTTTGCTAAACATATGAAAAGAGACCGAAAATTTTGAAAAAAAAAGTTTTTCTTCGTTTTTGTTATAAAATTTTGCAAATAAGTATGTTTTCTCCTTCACTGATGTGCGCTGATGAGGCTGTACTGACGGGCACTGATGACGCGGCACTGATGAGGTGGCACTGATGAGCCCTGATGAGGAGGCACTAATGGGCAGCCTTTATGGGCACCGATAGACGGCACTGATGTGCACTGATAGGCGGCTCTGATGGGCGGCACTGATTGGCACTGATAGATGGTACTGATAGGTGGCATCACTGGTGGGCACTAACAGGCATCACTGATGGGCACTCATTGGTATTACTGGTGGGCACTGGTGGACATCAGTGGTGGGCACTGGTGAGCATCACTGATGGGGCTGCACTGATAATCACTGCACTGCTTGTCATGGCAGATCCCCCCTGTCAGGAGAGCCGCTGATCATATGGTAAAGAGCCTACGTCATAGGCTCTTTACTGTGATTGGAAATGCGGTGTGTCCGACCGACACACCGCACCTCTGATCGCCACGCGGGTGAACGGCTTGTTCTGAAGGACATCATATGACGTCCAGTCAAAACAGGAGAGCCACTGCCTGGCCATCATTTTGCTATTGGCCGGGCAGGATGTGGTTAAAGGAGAATTATACTAAAACAATTATTAGTTAAACCCACAAGTGCTTTTTTTTTACCACAACTATTCCTTTGTACTGGTCTTTGAAATTTACAAATGTAGCAATTTAGAAATCGGATGAAAGGCTGAGCACTGGGAAACACTTTTTGAAAGATAAATATACAACTATATAGATCAGACCAAAATGAGGGAGAAATGAGGAGGAAAGAGGAACAGGGGGACTTTGTTCCAAATCAGGGGCAGTCCCTCTAAATCAGGGACAGTGGGGAGCTATGGGAATGTGTTAGGACTATAGAACACCTCTCCAAGTCTTTTGGTTGAATAAAATAAATCGAACTGATTCCTCCATCCACACAAATGGTGTGGATAGATGAATCCCCCCATCAGATGAAGCCTTGAAATCATTCATAAAAATACAACGCTTCCTCTAAATAGCTGAGAGGCATTAGGGCTTGTTCACACCAGAATGCGGTGGGTTCTGTGCTTGTTTCCTGCACCATGTTCAAAACGCAGTGGGTGTGCAATCTGCTGCAGGTGTCAATGCATTTCTAATGAGCCTCCAAAGCTGCACCGGATTGCATACCATGCAATCCAGTGCAGTTCATTTTTAAAAAGTAGTGCATGCACTTCTTTTGGTGCGATCCCATGCGATTTCATCCCATTCAAATGAATAGAGTGAAAATTGCACCGCACTGAATCACACAGTCTGCGTCCACATCCGCAGTCTGCCTTCCTATGTGATTCAGGTGTGAACCAGCCCTTAGCCCAGCTTGATTATGTTCCGGCAGTAGACTGTAAGTCATTGGTACTGCTGCTGGAATGTGCGACATACTGTATGTAACTGTTTCTGCTACAGTATGATACAATGCTAATAGCAGATGCACCACTAAAGGAATAAGGCTTTGTTGGCCCCAATAAACAAAGTGATAGGAAAGCTGTACTTAGACTTTAATCATTCCTGGAGCATTTGGGCCTGACTGGTCGGGTCAATGATAATCAGATGGGGATCTACTGAGGTTAATCTGAGTAAGTGTTATATTCATATGTGACTTTGTTTATTATGATTCATAGAGAACACTTTAGACTCTTTAGACTTTAGGCCAATAAAATACTGTATGATTTGTAAAATCAATAAACGCTCATGTGCCTGTTCCCCTAAGCTGTCTGTCAAATATACCAATATTTGCATTGCATTTATAAGCTATCCAAACACATGCATGATGTAAATGTCAACACATGATGTTCAGGGTAAGCTTGGTTTTGTCTTGGGTAAAAAAACAAATCAATGGATCTTTATAAGACAAAATAAATGAGCTATGCTAAGAAAGCAGACTATTAAAAAGACCTTTTCTTACTGAACTGCAAAAAAAAAAGATCTGGGAATGTAATCCCTTAGGCCTGGTTCACACATATGCAGTTTGCTTTTGTTCCGTTTCTGCAGGGCGTTTTGGGGTGAGTTTTGCGTTTTTGCACACGTTTTTCACATTTTTTTTTATGCCTTTTGAATTATGTTTTGTATGCTTTCTTTGGCCAATTTGTTGTTATGCAGATTAACCAGTTGCCAACCATCCATCGCAGTTTTACTGCGGCAGGTTGGCTCAGCTGGGGGAATCGCCTTCGTCGTACGTCGGTCATGCACGGTGATTGGATTTGTTTCAGAACCAATCAGTCTCCAGGCCCAGGACAATGATTTCTGGCCTGGACCTGGTGATCAGTTCTGAGGAATTGCAAACTGTCCTCTGCCTGTGCAATGTAAACACAGGCAGAGGAAGTGATGTCATCTCCCCTCATGGAGCCCTTTTCGGTTCAAGCTTGAGAGGAGAAGATATGTGAGTGAGTACACCAAGCACCACACAGACAATAGGACACAGAGGTACACATTTAACCCCTTAATCACCCCCTGATTGCCCCCCGGTTAACCCCTTCACCCCCTGTCACTGTGTCACCAATTGCAGTTTTCAGATTTCTCACTAATCACTGTATTGGTGTCACTTGTGACATTAAACAGCGTTAGAGTAGTTAGTGGTAGGCCCAGGTAGGTTTAGGGTACCCCCTATTAACCCCCTAATAATGGTTTAACCCTCTTATCACCATCCAGTTAACCCTTTCACCCCCTGTCACCAGCGTCACTAGTGTAGCGTACAGATCTATTTTCTGATCACCGTATTAGTGTCACGGGTGACGCTAGTTAGCCAGTTAGTGTCACCATCAGTTTTTTATAACGTCAGGGTATCCATCATATATTACCTAATAAAGGTTTAACCCCCTGATTGCCCCCAGTTAACCCTTTCACCCCCTGTCACTGTGTCACTAATATAGTGTACAGATCTATTTTCTGATCACTCTATTAGTGTCATGGGTGACATCAGTTAGGTTTTAGCGTGAGTTAGTGATAGCGCAAATCCCAAGCAGCGTCAGATTAGTGCCAGGTACTCTAACACGCACACACACACTAGATAGCTCCATTACTAGTATAGTGTCTGAACGGATCAATATCTTTGTTCTGATCAGAACTATATTAGCGTCCCCAGTAGTACAGTGTTCCCAAAAACACAACGTTAGCAGGATCAGCCCAGACACCTGCTAGCACCTGCGTTTAGCCCAAGTGCAGTATCAATAGATCACTGTCACTTATAAAACACAGCACACAAACCTGCGGCATTAGCGGAGTCACGCCTGATCTCTTAGAACGCTAACAGTTAATTTTTTTGATAGCGATTGAAGCAGTCGCTGACAACCAGGTGCTCTTTTACCTGTGAGTCTCACTAGTTGTACCTGTAAATTTAGAAGCCAAAATGTCCAATTAGAGGTACACTAGTGAAGAGGCCTACACGTTACTGAGCATCACAGATGAGAGTGATGGAGAAGCCTCACTGTCAGATTCAGGCTCAGTATACGAACCAGTAGAGAGCACCCTGATAGATAGCTCTGATGATGGAGTAGTGGTCCCTGCTAAGGTCAGGCGTACCCACCCCGTTCCTCTGTTGTTGAGGTGCAACAACCGCAGTGTTTTCGTATGGAGAAGAGAGCCAGTACCAGTGCCGCTCAATCTTCTAGTGAACTGGCAAGCACCAGTGGACTAGTACGTCCTGGTCATAGACAAACCAGCACTGCAGTATCACTTTGTGACGTGGCAAGTGCAGTTCAAGCTGGTACGGTGGCTAGCAAAAGTAGTGTCCCGCAGCCACCAAGAGTTCGAACACAGGCCCGTAGAGCCCATAGTGCCCTTCCTGATGTGCTTGCAAGGCCTGATTGGCAGCCCACCACTTCTGCAGCACCCATACTTCCCCCCATTCACTGGCCAAAACAATAGATTTTAATGCCCTTGACTTCTATTCACTGTTTTTCACGGAAGATCTTTACAGATCTATTGTGGACCAAAGCAATTTATATGCTGGTCAATTTATCGCCGCAAATTCCCATTTGACCATTGCCAGAGAATTTGCATGGAAACCCATTACGGTTCCAGAATTTAAGACCTTTCTAGACCTATCCCTCCTCATGGACAGAACTAAAAAGAGTGAGTTGCGGTCATATTGGTCCACTGACCCAATTCACCATATGCCCTTGTTCTCTGCTTCCATGACCAGGGCTAAATACGAGCAGATCTTGCGGTTCATGCATTTCAATGACAATGAACTCTGTTGTCCTTGGCGGTGACCCTGGATATGATCGGCTCTGCAAAATTCAACCCCCTCGTAAACCACTTCAGCCAACAATTTGCAGCTTTGTCTATTCCAGATCAAGTTGTCTGCATTGACGAGTCCCTGATTAAATTTTCTGGCCACCTTGCTTCCAAACAGTTTCTCTCCCAAGCAAGCATGCCAGATATGGGGTCAAGGTGTATAAGCTCTGTGACAGGGCCACAGGCTATACATATACTTTTATGGTTTACGAGGTAAAAGACAGTCACGTGGAGCCCCCCAACTGCCCGGACTACATAGGGAGTGCTGGCAAGATTATTTGGGACTTGGTGTCAACCTTATTTGGAAAGGGGTACTACTTGTACGTGGACAATTATTACACAAGCGTGACACTTTTTAGTCACCTTTTTGATTGTGGAATTGGTGCATGTGGCACCATGTGATCTAATCACTCAGGCTTCCTCCAACGGCTTGTAGATTCCCGACTTAGATGGGGTGAGAGAGCCTGCTTGAGAAGTAATAATTTGCTTGCAGCAAAGTGGAGGGACACATGGAATGTTTTCGTTCTGTCCTACTTTCACGCAGATACAGCAGTCCAATTTCCCATGGCAACTGGTGTTGTTGGGAAGCCCCTCTGTGTCCACGAATGCAACCTGAACATGGGAGGGGTGGACTCCAGATGATGGCGCCGTACCTAATTGCCCGTAAGGCCAGACGCTGGTACAAAAAAGTGTCTGTATACCTATTTCAATTGGCTCTGCTGAATGCTTATGTGCTATACAAAGCTTCAGGATGAACTGGATCCTTCCTTAAATTCCAGGAAGAGATCATCACAGTCCTTTTGTTTCCAGACAGTGCTGTGGCCCAACTTCCCAGTGCAAATGCAGTGAGCTGGCTGCATGAAAGACACTTCCCAGAAGTCCTCCGTGGCACCTCTACCCAAAGAGCAACCCAAAAAAGATGTTGTGTCTGTAGAAAACACAGATATAGGTGTGACACTGGCTTTTATTGTCCCTCCTGTCCTGACCAACCTGGTCTCTGCATGTGAATGTTTCCGTCGCTACCACACACTAGTGGAGTATTAGCGCAGGTACAGCATGGCACATTCCTAGGGCACACTTACACAGGGTCTCGAAAGATGAGATGGCCGCCATCGTATCTTGAGAGACCCTAAGCTGGAAAGTTTCTAGTTAAAATAAAAGTGCCAAAAAAAACCAATAATAAATAAAAAAGCCAAAAATAGCTGTTGTTTTATTGTTCTTCTCTGTTTATTGTTCTTTCTCTATTGTTACTGTATTTTATTGTTACTATGTTTTATTGCTTTGCAGTTATCTCCTACTGTTATACTGCAATGCTACTTTGTTTTATTGTTAACCATCATTTGCTTTGCAGGCATGCCATTCAGCTGCAGCATGGGTTTATTTATTCTGACAGCAACAGGGTTTGCTCTCACGATATGTAAAGCCGTGACTCCAGCGCTGTCGGAGGTGATTTCACCACCACAGTTAAAAAAAGAGCATATATGCCGAAGCATGGGGGCAGGGGGGACATTAGGGGCCGATTGCCCCTAACATTAGAGGCTGATTGCCTCTATGCTTCGGCGTATATTTTTTACTCTTTTTTGGCACAGAGTGCAATAAAAAAAGTTGTTTTATTGAGTTAATGTTTTTTTGATACTATGATTTATTGTTACCATTGTTTGCTTTGCAGGTACGCCGCCATTCAGCTGCAGCACTAATTTATTTATTTTGACAGCAACAGGGTTAGCTCTCATGATACGTAAATCAGCGACTCCAGTGCTGTTGGAGGTGATTTCACCACCACAGTTAAAAAAAGAGCATATATGCCGAAGCATAGGGGCAGGGGTGGACATTAGGGGCGAATTGCCCCTAACATTAGTCGAGGATTGCCCCTATGCTTCTGTATATATTTTTATTTACTTTTCTTGGCAGAGATTTCTTCATCCACATCGATCGAACTGAATGGTGGAATCTGTTAGGTTCTTTTTTGTTGTTCAGCCTATAAAAGAACGGTGCATGTATGCCCGTTCTTGGCAGAGATTTCTTCATCCACATCGATCGATGTGAAATGAAGAATCTCCATGTTAGAAAAAGAACGGCGCATATATGCTCATCATAAGAAGTGGGTGGATGGAGGGCGTTTTTCTAATGGTGGGCATACTACCGATTGATAAATATGAATGGAGGTTCTCGTATTTCATTTATCCCACAGGCTGCATGAAAAAAAGAGCATTACAATACTGTATATGCCCTACAAGGACCAGCGACATACTGCTATGTTGCTGGACTTTGAGTGGTTATATCAGAATGATGCCTGCAGGTTTAGGTATCATCTAGGTATTGTTCTGATCAGCCGGCGGTCGGCTTTTATGTAAAAGTAATCCTAGCAGCTAATTAGCCGCTAGACCGATTTTACAAGCAGTGGGAGGGAATGCCACCGCCCCCCTCCTGCGGTCTTCCATGGTTTTCTCAGGCTCTCCTGTCCCAGCGGGAAAACCGAAAATGTAACTGGTGGTTCCGCCAGCTGACCATAGAGCTGATCGGAGACTAGAACAGCTCCAATCATCTCTATGGCCTAAGAAACCGAAAGCTACAAGCATTTCATGACTTTGGTTTCGCCAGGTATAAACAGCACCATTGGTAAATTAGGAAAGCATCTTATCACACCGATTTTGATGTTGTCAGATGCTTTAAGGGCTGAGGAGAGATCTGGAGTTTAATAGACCCCAATTTTTTAAAAAAAGAGTACCTGTCACTACATATTGCTATCATAGGGGATATTTAAATTCCCTCTAATAACAATAAAAATGATAAAAAAAATTAAAGGGACAGAGTAAAAATAAAATAAAAAGCAAAATTAATTAATTAAAAAAAACAAAATTAAAACCACCCCTGTCCCTCGTACACGCATGCAAAGGTGAACGCAAGCATTGGTCTTGTGTCGTATGTAAACAGCTATTCCACCATGCATGTGAGGTATCACCGTGAACATCAGATCAAGGGCAGTAATTCTCGCAGTAGACCTCTTCTGTAAATCTAAAGTGATAACCTGTAAAGGCTTTTAAAATGCATATAGTTTGTCACCGCTGCGCGGGTGTGCGTAATTTTGAAGCATATTGTATTTGATATCTATGTACTCAGCATAAGATCATCTTTTATATATCACCAAACATTTTGGCAATATAGTGTGTTTTTGTGCATTAAAATTCCAAAAAGTGTTTTTTCCCCAAAATATTGCGTTTGAAAAATCGCTGCGCAAATACTTTGCAAAAAAAAATTACAGCACCCATATTTTAATTTGTAGGGCCTCTGCTTTAAAAAAATATATAATGTTTGGGGGTTCATAGTAATTTTCTAGCAAAAAAAATATTTTTTAATGTAAACAAAAAGTGTCAGAAAGGACTTGGTGGATCAAGTGGTTAGAAGAATGGGTGATTTGTGGCATAAGCTTCTAATGTTGGGCATAAAATGCCAGGACAGTTCAAACCCTCCCCCCCAAATTACCTTACACATGTTTGGAAAGTAGACACCCCAAGCTATTTGCTGAGAGGCATGCTGAGTCCATGGAATATTTTATATTTTGCCACAAGTTTCGGGAAAACTATATATATTGCTCAAACATGCCATGGGTATATGTGAAATTACACCCCAAAATACATTCTGCTGCTTCTCCTGAGTACGGGGATACCACATATGTAAGACTTTTTGGGAGCCTAGCTGCGTACAGGACTCCGAAATCCAATCACCAATCAATAAATTGCTCATTTCACTTTCTCACTACCTATCACAGTTTCGGAGGTCCTGAAATGTCAAGATAGTACAAAACCCCCCCAAATGACCTTATTTTGGAAAGTAGACACCCCAAGCTATTGAGAGAGACATGTTGAGTCCATGGAATATTTTATGTTTCAATATGTTTATTGTATTAAAACAAGTTATCATTAACATTGTACATCAACAATCTCAGGAAGAGAAAATATATAGAGTCCATTAACAGCTGGGAGCAATCATCACAGTGCTACAGTGAGAATAAGGAACCAATCTCCCCCTCAAACCGGCCACCCCTATTGGGACCTTCCTGTGACCAGGGGGAAAGATCGCTCCCACCCCACCTCCCTTGTACATTAATAGTCAGTTCCAACCATCTCTGACCCTCTTGTAGCAGAATGGTATAAGAGCGCCGAGATAGCTGTTGCGTTAAGACTCAACCCAAAACAGGAACAGTATAATGCAAAGCTGAAATTATACCCTGTCCATTCCTCCCAGGAGGGGCGGGGTCTCCGAACGTTGAGTTATATCTGTCCAAGTATACTAACAATTACTCTGAGTTACCTCTTTATCACCCAGAACTATGAGTCTCATCTAGAGAAGGTAAAGGAGAGATAAGGAAGAAGTATAGAAAGTAGAGAGAAAATAAAGGTAGAAATGAGAGAGAATAGAAAGGAATATAGGATGAAAGAAAGGATAGAAGGAGAAGGTAAAAATAACAGCTAAGTGAAATGGAATGGAGTGCCATGGCGAGAGCTTCGGACCGAATAATATGGGTGCGGGGCTCCTTTCGCTACCATGTCCTAGTTCGTTATTAGAGATATATGCACGAAGTCCGCCCGTGGCTCCTAAGTTCGTTCAAATTGAGCCTGTCGATCATTGACAATGCTTGAAATGTTTTTGTGTATCATTATCCATGAAACTTTATGTTTACATTTTTGGAAGTCTTTCATGCTCCTGTGATAGTAAGTTTTGCTGCTAATAGCATGAAGTTTAGAAGACGTTTCAATGTCGGCCACTCTGCAGGTAAGTCGTTAATCAGTGCTAAGTGTGGTCTTTGTTCTATCACAAGCCCTGTCACCTTGCGGAGCACCGAAAACACCCTGTTCCAAAATGATCTAATATTGGGACACTCCCACCATATATGTAACATTGTTCCATGTAACTTGCAGTCCCGAAAACATTCCGGGGAGGTCGTCGGGTACATTTTTGCTAGACAAACAGGAACTAGGTACCATCGGATTAAAACTTTGAGTCCTGCCTCTATTAATGTGACATTAAGCATTCCTTTATAAGCTAATTGAAGTCTGTCTGACCAGGACTCCAGGTCCACCTCACAATTGAGGCCTCTCTCCCAAGCTAGCATATAAGGTTACTTCTGGAAGGGAGAGAGCAATGATCCATATACCGCAGAAATGATCCCTCTAGAGCCATTATCCCCCATGCACCATCTCTCGTAGTCAGTTAGAATGGGGGGTTTATCCATCGGGTGAATTGAGTGGATAAAATGTGTGATTTAAAAACATCGGAAGCTCTCGGAGGAGGGCATCTCTAATACAGAATTACAATGGGAGAGATTAAAGGGTCCCTTATGCGTGAAAAAATTATCTATGCGATAAAGGTCTTTATCCATCCACCCTTTGAACGCTCCTATGTCTAAACCAGGAGGGAATTTGGGGTTATGAAATAAGTGAGCTAACGAGGTAAATGGTGAGACTAGCTTTGGAAGGGAACACATCCAATCCCATAGGGCAAAAGAATGTGAGAGGGTGGGTGCGTTTATTATAGGTCTATCTTTAAGCGGTCTCCAAAGTAGGTAATAAAGTGTATAGGTTGGCACTGCCTGACAGTCCATTTGGACCCAACCCGGTCTCTCACGTTGGGTGTAAACTGCTGACAATTGAACCAGTTGGGCTGCTTTATAATAAGCCAGGAGGTCAGGGACACCCAGTCCTCCTCGCTGTCTGGGAGCATACAAAGTTGACCGAGCCAGCCTGTGTCCCTTTGTGCCCCATATGAACTTTATGACTTTGGATTGGAAACGCAGAAAGTTCGTCCTAGGTATCAGAACTGGCAGAGACTTGAATAAAGTAGTTTGGGCAGCAGAGTCATCTTGACCGCATGGATTTTACCCAGCCACGAGAGATCGTAAAGGGCCCAACTAGAAAGCATCTGTGCCAAGTTTTTAAAGCACTCAGGGAAATTTACAGCATACAATGATGGAGCCAATTTAATACCCAGATATGGTAACGCCGTCCCCACCCAATGAAAGGGGAAAGATTCCTTAATGTGTGAAAGAGTGTGGTCTGGAATATTAATATTCATGGTGGAAGATTTTGTCTCATTGACCCTAAGCCCAGAAAACTTTCCGAAGTCTTCGAGGATTCTAAGTATATTCAGGAGGGATTTGATAGGTGAAGTGACGAACAATAACATATCATCTGCAAATAATGCGCACTAGTGCTCCGCGGGTCCACATTTTACCCCTTGTACTTTCTCGTCTTCTCAAATGGTTATAGCTGCGGTCTCTATTGCCATTGCAAAAAGTAGTGAGGATAGCGGGCACCCCTGTTGCGTGCCCCGTTCTATCCCAAAGGGCATCGAGTGGAAACCCATTGATTTCACTTTTGCTTGTGGTTGTGAGTAAAGTGATCCCAGCGTTTGTAAGAATTTTGGTCCAAGATACCGTGTCGAATGCTTTTTGCCAATCTATGGACAAAATTATCCCTTTTTGTACGAATCCTCCTGTCCAGTCAGATTGCAACAGAGATATCACATCTACTGCCCTACGTATCTGGTCTGGCCCCTGACGGCTCGGGTTAAAACCCACCTGATCCTCATGGATATATTAGTTTATAAATTAAGATAATCTGTTGGTCAGAATTTTTGTGAATAACTTGAGGTCGTTATCTATTAGTGATATGGGCCGGTAGTTCTCCACCTCTCCAGAGTCCTTACCCAGCTTTGGGACCACTGTTATATAGGCCAAACCCCGTAGGACATTGAAATACCGACCAACTGTGGGACTAAGAGATCCTGAAACTTACGGTAATATGCCACCCGCAATCCATCAGGACCTGAAGCCGAGCCTGTCTTCGTGTATTTAATAGCCTCAATTATTTCCCGCTCCGTAAAGGGGGCCTTCATGCGGGTTCTATGTTGTGTTGATATTTTAGGCAAGGGATATTATTTAGGTATTGGGCACAGGCCTGTGGGTCCTCCTCCCCTGGTGCCTTATATAGTGCGGCATAAAAGTTACTAAATGACTCCAGGATGCAAAGTTCCTTATACGAGGTGTTAACTTATGAGCTAGTAATGACCCAATCTTGTCCCTATGCATGTAAAATTTGGTGGAGGACCAACGAATGCTCTTCTCCACCTTTGTTGTTAATGCTAGATTTATTTCGCCCCTGAGCTCCTCGATTTGTTTGAGTATAGTGAGGTCATGGGTTTGCTTATGACATCTGTTTCAAACTGATCTGTATGTCCTCGCACCAGCATGGATCGGACAAGAGAGATTCGTTGAGCCTCCATTGATTAGATAGAGGGGGACCTGAGAGAGCTAATAGGGAAACTGCCACCACAGAATGATCCGACCATGCAGTTTATATAATAGTGGCTTTATTTATGCTTGGCACTGGGGCCAGTGAGACAAACACGTGATCAATACGGGAGTATGTGGAATGGGGTGTCGAGAAAAAAAGTATAGTTCCTAGTTACTGGATTGGACTCCAGCCATGCATCTACTAGGTTAGATGTATGTAGCATTTTGGCTACCCAGACTCCTGCTTTGGGGGTTCGCTTGAGACTCATATGTGAGGGATTGGATTTATCTAAGGACAAGTCTAAAGCGAGGTCCGTATCACCCCCGAATATTACCTTTCCCTCTAAATGAGGGGATAATGCGCGTAGTAGTTTTGTCATGAAGGTAGCTTGACCGGAGTTTGGGCCATAGTAACTAACAATTGAGCAGAGCTATTCCCCCTCCCTACCCTTGACTAAGAGGAACCTATCCTCAGGATTCCTAATTTCTTGTATGAGTGTAAAGGAGATCCTCTTTGAAAAACAGATAGCGACTCCTTTAGTCTTATCCGTGGTGTTAGCTAAGAAAAATACTGGGTAATGTTTTTGAAGAAAAGTTGGATGGTATGAGTTGGGAAAATGGGTCTCCTGGAGGAGGAGAATATCTGCCTTACAGGATTTGTAATATTGAAATGCCTTACGAAGCTTAATGGGAGAGTTGAGACCTTGAGTGTTGTGTGATATTACCCTACACAGACCCCCTATATAAGGGAAGGAAAGGGCACAAATAAACACTGGGTCGCCACTCATCCCATCCCAGAAGGCAGACCTCTTCTTGTGTCTGGTACCATGACTCCAAAGCCTGCGAAGGATATGATATCACTCGGCTCTCCATAGAATGTAAAAATAAAAATAAGTAGAGATTAGTTGAGATAGAGCAAAGAGGAAAGAAGAAAGAATAGAGAGAGAGAGCATGTACCACCACCTGAGAGGAAACAGAAGTTCCCAGGTAGTGGTAAAAAAGTTTAGTGCCCTGTGACACGAAGGTCGAGCCAAGTGCCTGATACATCAGGAAGTTGGTCCGAGTGTGCATGACCACCCGGCCAGGCCAAAGCTGCTAATATAAATCAAACATGGAACCATAACTACTAATAATTCAACCACATAACTTTAACATTACTAGCAAAACAATAGTCAATCGTCTCGCAGTGCCCTGCACCATCATCCCTGTCAGAGAATTGATAAGACCGATTCTGGGGTGTGCGGGCATAAAGCGCTGCTGTTTCAGTGTGGCTCGAATTAGAAAAAAACTTCAACTGTTTCCTGTCAAACAAAACAAAAATGGGGGGTATCCCAGAGGATTCCCAAAAATCCTGGAGTTTTCCGGGGTAAAGAGGTGTGGAGGTTACCCAAACGCAAAGTTTAGAGTTACTTCCAAGGGGGGCTTCAGCAATCCGATCCGTGACAACCAGCACTTGCCTGCTGCCACAGTGGGGAGAGTGGGCGAGTTAAGCTCCCATGGTTATCACTTCTGGATGGTGATGATGAGCCCGCTTCTGGGCCATCTTGGATATTATGCCTAGTCGAAGTAGAAGAGTTTTGCCCTCCGCATGCCTGCCGAATAAATTACAGCCCTGCCAATGTGCAGCCCTTCCCATCCTCAGGGCCAGATTAAGAGCATCATGGGCATGGTGCTGAGGATTTTGGCGGGCCTTTCATGCTCCCAACATTGTGAGAACAGTTTGGGGATGGCCCCTTCCTGTTCCAACCTGACTGTGCACCAGTGCACAAAGCAAGGTGCATAAATACATGGATGAATGAGTTTGGGGTGGAGGAACTTAGCTGGCCAGCTAAGAGTCCTAACCTCAACACAATAGAACCCCTTTGGCTAAATTAGAGTGGAGACAGCAAGCCAGGCCTTCTCGTCCACATAAGTGCCTGACCTCACAAATGTGCTTATGGAAGAATGGTCAAACATTCCCATAGACACACTCCTAAACCTTGTGGACAGCCTTCCCAGAAGAGTTGAAGCTGTTATACCTGCAAAGGATGGGGCAACTCAATATTGAACCCTATGGACTAAGACTGGGATGCCATTAAAGTTCATGTGCATGTAAAGGAAGGTGTCCCAATACTTTTGCCCAGCTAGTGTATCTGCCAAGATTTGCAATGGTGGTGGAACCCTGCTACACATAATTACTACATTTAGACATAATTTAGGTAAGGCGCTGAGTCAGGAGTTATGTTTAACAATATGGAGAGAACAAACAACATCCCTACATGAAGTGACATCTTTGGGATTCAAACTCAGGACCTGAGCAATGGTAGGCAGCATTTCTACCTTATGAGCCACAGGGCTGCTGCATGTGGCATTCTCCTACACATAAATACACAGATACTGCATTTCTTTGAATATAGAGGAATTACATTAGTCAGGAGTTTCTCTTCTTGATTTACTCTGTGATATTTGGTGTTTCTTGCTGTGTGAGTGTAGAATAGTAATGTTATCCTCTGTTTTTTGGGAATGACATATTTATTTCTGATGTTGGTACTTATATTATATTTTTGTGCTCAAATTAGGATCATTTGGAAAGAATAAAAAAATAAAAAAGGGACTAATTTTAAATATCCATAAGCAAATGTATTGTTTGTGGTTTAACAACATAGAGAGAACAAACAACATCTTTACATGAAGTGACATGTTTGGGATTTGAACTCAGGATGTCAGCAATAGTAGGCAGAATTGCTACCTTTTGAGCCACAAGGCCACTGCATGTCAAGTCCTCCTACACATAAATACACAGATACTGCATTTCTAGGAATATATATTTTTGACACTATTTAGTGCCATTTGCCGTTTTTGGAGCTAAATAGCGCTCAGAACCGCAAATGTGCGCCTGAGTGCTATAGTAAATAAACCCCACAGAGTAATTGTTTTCTCTGTGTACTTATGGTGAGTCTGCATCCTTCTTCCTAAAGGTAAAATATATATATATATGTAGAAAGCTTGCTAATATAGTAAGGCAGGAATGCACTTAAAATTGTCTGTAAGATGTTCAGATGTCATGATTTTTTTTCTTATATCTTTACTATGGTGATCATGCTTACTGCTGTCTCCTTTTCAGCTAGAAGATGTTTGCACAAAACACATCATTTACTTTACAGTGTGGGAAAGTAACAATCAGCATTTATGGCTCACCATCATGTACTGTAGAATGCTCTTGCTCATAGAACAGATAGATCTGTTGATTGCATGAAAAGTAGACTGGGCGTTGCTTTGCTTGTGCCGGCCATTCTCCCCCACATGCACTGCCGAGATACAGGGGGCAAAGCTAGTGTAATTGACAGATAGTACCCACGGCCGATCAGAGTGTGCAGATTCTTTCTCATCTCTCTCAACCAGCAAAAGACAAGCATGAGTGCCCATCAAATGAGACTGTCACTGTAGGGCAGGAGTTAAGAGGAAATGGGTATTTTGTGAAAGCTGTGGGGAAGGAACAAGAGTTAGCCTCTATATTGTGCTACACTACACTGTGCGGAACTCAGCTGCCGCCCTTGATTTACATAACAATAGCGCCTGTCGGCCGCACGTGATTTACATAAAAATAGTTCCTGCCGCCCACGATTTACATAACAATAGCGTCATCCGACCTCCTGCAATTTGCATAACAATAGCGCTTGCTGGCCACCCGCTATTTACATAACAATAGCACCTGCCAGTCGCCCTTAATTTATATAACAATAGCGCCTGCCACCCGCAATTTACATAACAATGGTGTACACACGCATAGCTAAACAGCATTCATGACTCACTGGCATGGGCCTATCTTGAGGTAGGGGCCTGGAGCTACAGCTCCAAAAGCCCCTATGTTAATCCAGCCCTGCCCGTCCTTCCTAGGTGCCAGGACGCTCCATGCATTAGGCACACATCCCCAGCACCACAGGAATGAGCACTTTGCCATGTTCAAAATGCACATGCGCAGTGCCCTTTCCCCACCTCTGTCACACAACACTGAGCTCTGCCACTATTTTAAAGTGCAATCATTCTTTTAAGACTCTCATTTTACTAGAAATGTAAAGTGCAGTTAAAGAGCAACTCCACTTTTGTTGAGAAAAAAAATTCCCCTCTGGGTGATCTATGTACATTGCAAGGATTTTAACAAATGTTGCAGATTCCTACATTTTGTTATTTTGGAGAAGTAGCTATTTGTGTGTTTGTGTCTAAGTGAATCTGTATGGGAGTGGTTTATAATTATCAGTCAGCTGCGGCACATGCAGGGCTCTAATGAGGAAAGTGGCAGGATCTTCATCCCTTTAGATATGATTTCCCTTTGGGAGTATCTCAACAAAAACGAAAGGGGAATTTGCAGGGGATGCCAACAATCTGACTTGTATGTTAGTACAGACTTTTGGGAAAATCGGTAAGCCAATCACACAAGCAGGAAATTACATTTCTGGGGGGGCGTTCTGTACACCAACTGTGTACAGAACATCTCCAGGTAGCCATTGAATTTTATAAAAAATGACAGTGTTGCAGATTGAAAAGGAAAGGTATTTTTCAGGGATGGAGCGAACAGTTCGGCCTTAGCATGAGTTCAGGCCGGACATTGCCTGTTCACCCATGCGCCGAACAACCAAATTATGGGGGTGTTTGACCATTTGTTCATCCCGCCAAATGACCACAATGCACTGCGCCGCCGCACAGTGCATTGAAAGCCCTTATTGGCTGAAGCAATTAAAGTTTTGCCTAATTAGGGCATAGAGCACTGTCAGAGCCATGATAGGACGCTGCCATGGTGAATCTATCCAATCATGGCTCATTGCTCTTAGTCCCGCCCCACACTATAAAAGTATTTTTTCAATAGTGGCCATTTTCAGTGTGATATTGGCGTGGAGAGAGATAGAACAGGGCTCTGTTCAGTGCTACTAGACAGTTAATGTGCTATAGTGTGCTATTGTGATTCTATTGTCAGTGTAGAATATTTGTTTAGTGTGAATCTAAGGATAATCAGTGTGAGTGTAGTAATGACCATTCATCTTTACTTTAGTGTGAATCTAGGGATAGTCCAGTCAGTGCAGTGTATACAAGCTTGTTAAAGCTGCTGGCTCTACAACTTCTGCCTTTCTGTCTGGTGGATTCTGCACCCTTCCGTGAATTTGCAGAATGTGCTGTACCACAATGGCAGTCACTATTTCTTTTCACGTAAGGATATTCCAGCTCTCTACCATCACGTGGAAGGCAATGTTGTGGCATCGTTGGGCAAGGCAGTCAGCCGTAAAGTCCACATTACTGCTGACACGTGGTCCAGCAAGCTGTCCAGTAACTCTGCTTGCAACTTGGAAGGATGCAGGACAGGCCTCAGTGCTGCAGCTTGTTGTGCCCTCACTTCTCCATACAGATGGTGATGATGCAAGATATGTCAGCTCTACCCCCTCCTCCTCTTCCTCCTCCTCCATGCCCTCCTCTGCTGAATTGTCTTATAAACCTCAAGTACCCCCTAAACGTTCAAAGGGCTATTCAGGCTAAAAGGTGCCCTGCAGTGCCTCAGCTGGTGTGTCTAGGGGACAGAAACCACACTGGAGCAGAGATTCTTGCAGCTCTGCAGGGACAGGCCCAGAGGTGGTTCACGCCACGCCAGCTGGAGACAGGAATGGTGGTGTGAGATAATGGCACAAACCTCCTGTCCGCCCTTAGATAGGGAAAGTTGACACATGTGCCATGCCTGGCACATGTCCTCAATTTGGTGGTGCAGCATTTCCTAAATAGGTACCCAGGGTTGGAAGATCTGCTAATGCAAGCCAGAAGAGTCTGTAGCCATTTCAGGCGGTCATACACAGCCAGTGCTTGGTTGGTTGAAATTCAGCGGGAATTCCACCTGCCCGTAAACCGCCTGATTTGTGACATGCCCACCAGGTGGAACTCGACTTTGGCAATGCTGCAGCAGCTGCACATGCAGCAGAGGGCAGTCAATGAGTACCTGTGTGAGTATGGCACAATGACAGGCTCAGGCCGGCTAGGCTTTTTTCCCCATGCCAATGGCATGCACTGTCCTGTCACCATTTCAGGAGGCCACAAGGATGGTGAGCCATGACAATGCATGCATCATTTACACAATCCCTGTTTTGTTCCTGCTGGAGCAGACTCTGCATGCCATTATGGACAGGGCACTTGAGGCAGAGCAGCAGGGGAAGAGAACTTCCTTTCCTCATAAGGCCCACTTTATGCAGACACCAGAGAAGAGGAGGGGGAGGAAGAGGAGGACGATTCTGGTGGTTTTGGAGGCATTGAAGCAGAGGAAGACATACATCAAACAGTGAGAAATGGTTTTCCATCCCTAGAACCCTTGGGAGTAGTACGTGGCTGGGAGGAGGCAGTTCCAGATACAGTAATCCTGAGTGACCCAGAGGAGTCTGCTTCTCATGCTTCCACAAATTTGCAGTGCATAGGCTACCTCCTGTTTCAAAGCCTGTGAAGGGACCCAAGAATATGTGGTGTAAAGGAAAAGGATCACTATTGGTTAGCAACCCTCCTTGACCACCGTTACAAGGGGAAAGTCTCAGAACTCCTCCCGTCCCCACAGAGAGTGCAGAAGATGAAATCTCTTGAGGACACCATAAAGAGGAGTTTATCAAACACTTTTCCCGACTCTAGTAGGTTACAGTGTCATGGAAAACGTAGTTTTGAGGCTTCTGTTGGTCACGAGAGGTGCGGTGGAGAAGGTGGCTGCCTAAGTGATGCCTTTCTCAATTTTTTTAGTCCTCGCTGCCCAGGGCTGTCAGCTTCCACATCCCATCGGCAGTGTCTGCATCACATGGTGGATGATTATCTAGGGGTGAAAACAGAGATGGAGAGCTTTCCAGTCAACGATTCTCTGGCTTACTGGGTCATTAGAATAGACCACTGGCCAGAACTTGCACAGTATGCAATTGAGCTGCTGGGCTGCCCTGCATCCAATGTGCTTTCCGAACGGGAATTCAGTGCCGCTGGATGTTTTGTTCAACCGTCTGACTTTTATCAAAATTAATCAGTCCTGGATTATCAGCGGCTATGAAGCCCCTGATGCTGATGTCGCAGATTAAGTGTTTTTGGGATGTGGAATCTCTGCAGGTCTTCTAGGCTGCCTAGAGTTGTGGGTGTTGATTTAATCTGGAAGAATGTTTTTTCTGTAGGTTTCATGGGCACAATTAACACCCTTGTTTCAATCAAGAGTACCTCAATAGGTGTACGCTGTGAAGGCACCACCGACACCCAAAGACCAATTTTTCCACACCTGTTTGACAGGTGTATATCATTTCAATTTTTTATAGCAAGGCCAATTCTTGCTTTTATCAAGAGTACCTCAATAGGGTCACGCTGTAAAGGCGCCACCGACATCCAAAGACCAATTTTTCCGCTCCTGTTTGACAGGTGCATATCATTTACATTTTTTAAAGCAAGGCCAATTCTTGCTTTCATCAAGAGTACCTGAATAGGGTTACGCTGTGAAGGCGCAAAGACCAATTTTTCCACACCCTTTACTGCTATTAAAAGTCTGTTGGAGAGACACCATAATTTATACAAAAAATCTCTAATCTTACTCTTAGTGCACTACATTGTGGCCTCATCATACAGACTGGCTTCGTAAGCCATTGCTTACAAAATAAAGAAAGCTTGCAGGGAAAATGTCATTTTTTTGGCTTTATAAATGCAATTATTGCTGCAGCAGCTTGTATACACAGTACAGATGTGCCACTTTACAGGTAGACTAAGGGGACACTCCAATCACTATATTGAAAGGAATTTTTCATTTTTATGCTTTCACTTTAAGCATCAATAAATCACTGCTCATTTAAAATGAGTTTTTTTACAAACTTTTTTTTCATTGATACATGTCCCCCAGGGCAGTACCTGGACCCCCATAACCATTGTATGTCCAATTACTTGCATATGAGCCTTCAAAATGGGCATGTTTCATTTTTTACGTTCAGGTCCCATAGACTTCAATAGGGTTCGTTATTCGGTTCCGAACTTTCATGATGTTCAAAAGTTCTGGTGTGAACTGAACAGGGAGTCGTTCGGCCCATCCCTAGTAATTTTTAATAACATTTAATTGTCATATGACTTGTGTATATGCTATATTATTTTTTTTATTTACCTTTTTTTCTCCATGAAAATGAATTTACCCTTTAAGACCACATGCACATTTTTGTTCTCCCCTAGACCCTTATGCTCCAGGGGATGAAAAGGAAGCATTAAAAGCATGTCTAATGCCACATTTGCAAGCGTGTTTAGGTTGCGTTAAGGCATGTCAAGCCTTTTTTGACGCTGGAACGCTCCTCTCCTGAATACATTGGCTCCGGGGTTTTTTTTCTGTCTCTAAATGCTCCTGCCTCTAAATGCCAGTAACATGTGCATGGGCACATTACCTAATATTGAGGGGTATTTAGAGGCCAAAACCCCAAAAAACACCTCTAAAGGCCTAAAAATGAATTACAGTGACTGTAAACCGCAACACAAGTTACATGATGAGTTTTTTTTACAAGTCGGTTCACTGAAGGTGAAAACAACTTCCTGTTCTCGCTGCTTCCTATCCCTATATATGCAATCTATCCAAAATAGAAAAACGTTTGGACTGGAGTTCTACTTGGAATAAAAAATGACTCGTTGTGAGCCATGAGTAAATGGATCCTATATCATCTGAAATCCATAGAAAAAGGAGCTTAATTTCCAACTACAGGAAAGGTTTCTAATGCATGCAGTTACTGTAAATTGTTCTGTAGTTATCATTTTTTTCTATATACTAGGACAAAATGCAGGATTCATATGTTATGATACTTCTCAGTGTATGGCTATCTCTTCCTACTCTGTCCATGTCTGAAGACATCTAAAGCTTGGCTATACATTAGCAGATTTTTGAATGAACGTTTGTACAAAAATTCTCATCAGTACATTCAGTCACATAATGAATTTTAATCTAAAGTATTGCAAAAAGCTGTTGAGCAAAGGATGCACCCCCAGCCCCCCCCAATAAGCTTAATCATGGGAAACCCCATAATCATGGCCATCTCTATGATTAAGATCTGAAGGGTGGAGTGAAACATTTTGGGGGCGTGGCCTGGCAGGAGCCCAGGCTGGGACTGCCCTTCATTCCAATAGCAGTGGCCTGCATTGATGTGCGGCTTCATGGGACCCATCCTTTGCTCAACAGTTGTTAGGAGCCGAGGCAAGCTCCTTCCCTCGCCTGCACTCACAGTGGTGGACACAGAATTGCTTTCCTTTGCAACCTGAGCAGCACACATTTTCCATTACCTATTGCAAAAAGCATTTGCTTTTAACGTGTGTAGCACCCTCTAGGTTGCTAGATGGATTTAAATAGGGTTTTTGGTAGAGTAGGTAAATTTAGACAGGCCTAGCTGGTAGCTAAGCCTGCTTGTTTTGATCTGGGTTGGGAGTGACTCAGGGTAGAGCTGGTGACTCACAGGCAGCATCACTGGGACTTCCCACTTCTTTCTAGAATGTTCTAGTGTCTTCTAGAAAGGAAGAAGGAGAAGAGAGGTGGAGCTGTCTGGGGTATTCCAAGGAGCCTTGACCGATCCCCAACTTGGATTGGCATAGGGCAGGCCTCTAAAATACCTAGGGTCAGCTCAGCTAAGGAGGATTTTTTCGGGAAGGAAGCTGGAAATGGAGTGCTAGGCTGTCTGGGCCATTGAGGGGCCCTCTAAGAACACGTGGAGGTGCGCAGGACTGGAGGCACGGGAGCAAGGAGAGGACAGCAGGAGAGAGCATTGCCATGCAAGTCTCCAGGGAGGAATAACAGGTCGCAGCCAGGAGGGCTGGTGAGTGATGCACAGTCAAGAGGACTGGGGAAGCAAGCCTAAGGGGACTGGGAGAGTGCAGTCTGGTGTGGGTGCAGAACCAGAAGAGAGGACTATGGAGGCACGCCTAAGAGGACTGGGAGAGCACAGTCTGGGATGGGTGCAGAACCAGAGGAGTGGACTGTGGAGACACTGGCAGTGCAGAGAGGCAGATGCAGCCATGAGGGCTAGCAGGGCCTGAAGAGGTGGTACTGGGAGCAGTAGCCACATAGACAGCTAGCACTGAGACTTACCTACATTTTTGCTACACTAAAAGGGCCAACAGTCCCTGCCTGCAAAAGGCATTCACCTTGGGCCTGGTGGAGTTAGTGCTAGCTGGTCTGAGAAGTGTAAGCAAGTGATGTGCTGGAGGTGTTGAGGAGACATAGTCTGCAAACAAGTGATGTGCTGGAGAGAAGAGAGGAGGTGTGTGTGTATATAATATAGTGAGGTGTATATACTGTACGTTGAGTCCTGTGTTTATTATGTTTCAATCAAGCGCACATACCATACTCAATCCACCATTACCCTATCCAAGTTTAATAGCTCTCAATAAAAACAAGTGCAAGAACTGTTTCATGTCTCTGGATGAGTGAAATTGTGTGCCGGGCTGGGCAAGGTGACAGATGGACCACAACACTCAGCAGCCGCTACGGGGGTGCCGCTACACATGCTTTTGGAGGAAATGGACCTTCCTGAATGAAAACCACATTCGCTGTTAAAAATTATATTTTTCAAGAATAATTTTCCACCTTGCTGCAAATTTTCTCATCAATGCAGTAGGAAACAAACATTGATTTGACCCCACTGATGAAAAGAAAATTAAGACAACATTCTTAAAATGAACCTTTTCAAACACAATTCTACTACTGTATGGCCAGCTTTGCCTGTTTCCTATCAGTTAGAATGTACAGTGTATATATATATATATACATACAGTATATACACAGTATACAGTACGTATATACTGCATATACATACTGTATATGTGCTCAGACACATACCCTCATGTCATTTTCTGCTCATGCTTGTTTCATAAATAACGATTAAATCAATTCATATATGGTACAGTTAACAGTATTAAAGCCAAAAACAAATATTTAATATTCAGCTCACCAAACCTCAAGCCCTGGTTCACACTAGTGCGGCTTTGAAGTCATGCTACTTCAACGTGACTTCAAAGCTGACTATCAGTGCAATTTTATGTGCAGCTTGCTGACATCTATCTGACTTCATTTAACAGATGTCAATGTAAGTTGCACTGAAATCGCACAGAAATAGCGCAGGAACCTTTTGAACAGTTCTATTGCTGCAAATGGGGTGTGACTTGTCATGCGACTTTGAACTAGTCCCTGTGAACCAGGGCAAAATGTGATAGCTGCATTTGTTTTCTTTTTAGACTTTTTTTTCTTCTTTATTTTCACCTGGTGACACACTTCCTGTTTTAAAGAGGAAGTAAACTCTAATGGTTTTACTTCCTCTTTATTACACTGCAAAAAGCATAATGGGCTAGTATGCATCGCATACTAGCCTATCATGTGTCACTTACCTGCATTCGAAGCCCGTGCTGTCCCCGCTCCAGGCCGCATCCATGACTGCCCCTCTTCCTTCATGGACTTCCGCTCTGTGACTGGGAGCTCGCAACATGATTACCTGTAGGTTAAAGTGGTTGTAAAGAGTTTACAACCACTTTAAGCTGGATGTACACTGGTAGATTTTCATACAAACATTCACATATCATTCGATAATGACATCAGAGGCTTGACGAATGTCATTAAAAGTACTTCAAAATTTCGATAGCATTTAACATTCGCTCACCAGGTGAAAACAAAGGAAAAAAAGCCTTAAAAAAAGAAAACAAATGCAGTTGCCATATCTAATGATCGGGAGGCTACAATATAATATATTTTTCTTTTTGGGTTTAATGAAATCCAAGTAAAATTCACATGAGACAATGACAAAGGTTTCTTACAACTACCTGTGGTTTGATCCCATAGCTTGTTTCTGGATACTTGTATTGCTTTCATTTTGCATGGGAGCTTACATGGGAGGATCTTTGAATAACAAATAAAGGTAGTCATGTAGTGAAAATGTCATTTGTGTGCTTGGTGTTTTCACTGTTCCATACAACAATAAAGTGTATCCATCAAACTCTCTTGGCACATTGTTTCCAAATGATGTATTATGTATTTACATGTGTCTATTCACTTCCTGAATTCTTTATTGTTTTGTTACAGTTATCTTGTGCTATTCCTAATGTTCTGCTTTTTTATTCAGTGTTGCTGATTATGGCTAACGTTTCTCTTAGATTCATTTCAGCTTTTGGTATAAACATTTAAAGTGGATGTTTTCCCAGCTTGGTCATTTTTACCTATGGTCAAGCCTATAATAAGGCTTATCTGTAGGTAAAATATTTAGGAGATATTCACCTTGCATGCAGCCGCTGATGTCAGTGGCGCATGTGCAATGAAGGTCCGGCGTATCATGTCGGAACTTGCCGGAACAGAGGACTCCCGCACGCATGTGTGGGAGTAACGTCACAGTGGCTCCAGCCACCCACAGCGTCAGAGCCGCAAACCCGGAAGAATGGAAGAAACTCAGAGGGAACATGTCAGCTCCCTCAGCCGTGACCGGGCGGCCCTGTGGGAGCTTCGCTCTGAGGTAAGTATTTCATAATGAGCTAGTATGCAGTGCACACTAGGTCATTATTCCTTTGCCTTACAGATTTTTTTTTTTTGGGCATACAACCACATTAATCTTTATATAATGACAAAAGCAATATGTAAAATGAGGAAATCTTATAGATTAAAGCAGAGGTCTCCAAACTTTCTAAACAAAGGGTCAGTTTATTGTCCTTCAGACTTTAGGGGGGACAGTGGGAGTAAAAAATTCCCCAGCGTTAGTGGGAGCAACAATGCCTCAGCCTTGGGAGTAAGGAAATTACATACAGTAGCAACTGTGGAGGAATAGTACCCCATCACTGATCAGTGGAGGCTGGTGCTCAGTATTTTGGGGGAGGGCGGCAACACAGCCGCCACAACCTCCCTCCACACGCGCACAGTCGGTAGGCCACGATCGGAGGCCTTACCGTGAGGAGGCAGATGGGATCCGAGCCGAGATGGGAGCCGAGCCGAAATGAAGAGATGAGCTTGAGGAGGGAAGAGCCGGGGCTTATCCTCATGGCCAAGCAGGAATGGATCCTGAGACTCCCTGGCCAGCGGGTCTCAGGACCAACTTCCTGATTGGCCGGGAGGAGAATCAGGAAAACAATAGTGGATATTAATTTGCTATTGTCACACAACTGTGTGGGCTCAAGGTGCAGTGCTCACCCTTTTTTTAAGCGAATTAGAGCCTCAGACTCTAATCATGTGCTTAAAAAAAACATTGAAATCCATGCGTCCGGTGCCCTGCATGTAGATTAGGGGCCGAGCGCATGGATTAAGGGGGCAGCGCTGTATGGATGGGTCGCCACTGTCGCTGATATTAGTTAAAGGAATAACACTCTATCGTTGGTGTCTGTGAGAGGAATAGTACCCCGTCATTGGTATCAGTGGGAGGAATTGTGCCCCATCATTGGCATCAGTGGGAGGAATAGCACTCTATCGTTGGTGTCTGTGAGAGGAATAGTGCCCCATCATTGGTGTCAGTGGGAGGAATAGTGTCCCATCATTGGTATCAGTGGGAAGAATAGTACTCTATCATTGGTGTCAAGGGAGAAATTATGTCCCATTGTTGGTGTTAGTGGAAGTGGAAGGAATTTTGTGCAACTGTTGGTGTCAGTGGAAGGATCGTGCCTCATTTTTGGTGTCAGCAAGAGAAATAGTGCCTTGTATCAGTGGGAGGAATGGTGCCCCAAGGGCCATATAAAGGCAAGCCAAGGGCCATATATGGCCTGCAGACCACAGTTTGGAGACCACTGGATTAAAGCATTATTTTTTTCCAGGCCTAATTTTAAAAAATAATTTGTATTCGGTTTTGGTGTGTTTTTCTTATTTCCTTAAAATGTTACTAAACCCACAATAGTAAAATCAGTGTGTATATGCAGTAAAGCATGCTTGTTATACTCACTGTGGAACCTAAGGGGTTAATCCTCCGCATGTAAAAAGGCTATTTGATCCTGTCTCCTCTGATCCTCCCCTTCTTTTACTGTCCCCAATCCATCTGCTGACAGAACAGAGCCTTGAAGCCAGTTTTGTGTGTATTGCTAGAGATTTTTTTTCTTTGGGAGGGTGCACTGTCCAGACAGAGGGTCAGGGGTCCTGCAGCCTCATAGGACAGTCAGATGAGAATGAAAACTCCTTCTACAAACTTAAACTTACTTCCTCTATGGTCCCCTGTAAAGTAGAAACATAATGGGCTACTATGCATCGCATAGTAGCCCATTCTGTGCCACTTACCTGCAAACGAAGCCTGTGGCGTCCAGCGATGTCCCCGCTACAGGCCGCGTCCATCTTCTAACCCTCTTCGATCCGGGGCCACGACTCCGGCGCTGTGACTGGCTGGAGTCGCGTGACGTCACTCCCACGCGTGGGAGCCGGCAATCATGGCACAGTCGCAGTGGAGGAACGGCACGCAGGCCGTTCCTTCTCTGCACATGTGCCGACATGACATCGGCACAGCTTCAACAGTGCATATCTCCTGAACCGTATAGGTTTAGGAGATATGCAGTGCACCTACAGGCAAGCCTTATTATAAGCTTACCTGTAGGTTAAAGTGGTTGTCACAAGTTGACAACCACTTTAAACCAGTGCTCAGCCAGACACTGGTAGAAGTCACAAGACTGCTATATATTACTGATGAGAAAAAGTATTTAACAGTTTATATTTACTAAAATAATCACATTTCCATGTTCTGTGTACTGTGGGGGACTAAATATAGTGAATGCAGGGTCCTGGGTTTGGTAACACTTTAAAGAATATGTAAACCCAACATTTCATATTCCTAATATGTGCCAGCTGTACCATGTACTTGTATCTTGTATGAAAAAGTATACTGTTCTCTTTGTATTGCTTCCTTTGTGTGAAATCCCTGATGTTCCTGCCAGTCCCTCTGCTTTCTTATCAAAAACGGACCACATTAGCATGAGAACACAGCGTGGTCAGTTCTCTTGCTGTGCTGGGAACTCAGCCTGCTCTCCTCCAATGATCAGACTTGCAAAGAGAGCCATAGATGGGATCGGTTACAGTAATTGTCCCCCCCCCCCCGCCATGTCAGTCACCCTCCCTGCTCACAACCCTGCTGCCTGGGCTTCTCTGCTGGTCTTGGCCCTGTACAGGAGGACCGGTGGTAGTCCCCTTATGGACGGCTCTGCCTTGAGGTACACATACCTTTATCTTTATAGCAAACCAGAAGCCACAAACCTCAGACTCAAGAGCATGCAAATGCCAGCTTCACTTCCTAATGTTTGCCTTAACTCCTCCAATTTTTGACAATATTGGACACTAAGCCTGTGTATCACAATGAACTAATTGTAAGGTGGTGGGAGAAGGTGGAACAGAACTGTGACTTCCAGGTCCTAAGTTGATGTTTGGGTTTTTGGGTTTCCAGCAGGCCCAGACTGGGACAAAAAATAGGCCTGGGCATTTTAGACTGCCTCTGTCCAGCAAAGAGACAGACTCTGTCCAGCAAAGAGACAGGCCCACGCCAAAAAAGGGGCAGCCCCACACCAGCAAAGAGACAGCCTTACACCAGCAAAGAGACAGCCTCTGTCCACCCCCTTTCCCCACTGCAACAAAGACTTTGGCTGTAACACTGTGTTACTAACACACCATGGATCAGTTCAGTTAAATGCACTTCCCTTCTTCCCTTTATCTCTGTCATGACATGCCATGCAGCTACTATATCTCCATCAGCCGGCCCGGGAGGTATCTGTCCCCTGCAGGTGCTTCTCTCTCAGTGCTCCACATCCGCTGCACATCCTAGTTCGCTGGCGGCGACCCTGCTTTAGGCACGGCCGCATATCGAGAGATAAGTGGCAGCTGCGGTCTGTGTTGGGCATGTACACAGCGCGGTTGCTGCTTATCTCTCGCTATGCAGCCTAATCAACAGGCCGCTCTTTTTAGGACATGCAGCCTGGAGGCCCTGGCCCACCAGGCAAACACCAGGTGTGCCCTATGTCCAGTCCGGGCCTGGTTTCCAGTGCATTTTGGAGGATAACGAAAACGAATTATGACATCTTACAGAACCTTTAGTAACATTAACTTCATTGGTGCTTTCCTCCATATCATGATTATTCAACTATAATTATCACTTGTGGTACCTACATCTTACATTGTAAAATACACTTCAGAGGTTGCAACATTAGGATGCAAAAAAAAAAAAAATCCACCTATCTTTTGGAAGGTTTAAGAAAAACAGGGCATGGAGGGATACACTATATACAATACCCTCTGGGACAGCAAACATTACCCTAAATTAGAAAAGCTTGACATAATTTAACAATGACACTAGGCCTAGTTTACACTTGCGGTTGGGGGGGGGTAACAATAGGCAACTGAGCTGTGTTTTTCCACCCAACTACCCTCCCATTAAGCTGTGAAGGCAGTTGAATGGTGTGTAGGCATGCTGTGGCTGCAATGCTTTGCTTTTAACATGGCAGCAGTTATCCCCCGCATTTAAGTGAATGGGGCCCTGCCAGGGCAGGGACAAGGGGTGGGGAGTAGGGGAAGCTGCCCTGGGCACAGCAGAGCAAGGGGGCAGAGAATAGACACAGGGCAGTAAACCCATTCTACGGCCCTGGGCCCTGGACAAACTTGTCCAGGTACTGGGCCCCGCTGCCAAACATTAGGCTTAGGGTTGAGGTGCGGTATTCCTGTTCAAAAAGCTAGTTGGCTGCTCAAAAACCAGTCTGAATGAGAAATCCAAAGATTCCACCATCCACGTTAACAAAGATGGAGGAATCTCCTGCTGTCAGATATTGTATTATGACACCTGTGGCAGTCGGATTACCGAAACAGTGACTGCAGCTGGTTTTGGCTGCCTGACTCCTTCAATTTTGCGAAGTTTGTCAAGCCAGGTGATATCAGCATAGCCACCCAGAGCTCAGATTTCAGCAGATTCACAAGAATGTATGGACAGCTTTAAAAATGTATTTATTGGTAAGCGTCTTAAGGGGAAGGAGGCAGCCTCCTTTCCCCTGAAGATGCTTGTTACAGAGAAACACATTGGGTGGGGCCGCACATTTGACGTCATCATGCCCCCAGATGTGAGAATGCGTCTGTCTCATTTTATGCGGTTGTTTTACTACCATCACATATGTTTTATTGCTAAATAAACTTAGTGGTTTTACAACATACTGCACTATAGTGGTCCCTTTTGTGTTTTTATCCTTTATACTGGGTGTATCCAACCAGGACTTGTAAAGTGCCCTCCTGTGACCAGAGTGCTTAATGCTGTGGGGCAGCAAGGCACATATTGATCTCTGTTTCGGATCCGTCATTCTGGTAAGAAGCCCATTAACACTTTTGGTAGAGTGGTTCTGAGGCATACTTTCTCTTCTGTGTGGCACCTCTGTCGTGTGTATATTTGCAAACTCATTGCTTGTAAATGATTTACGTCTTCTCCCACCACAACTCGGGAACAGATCAATTGCATTAATTATACACTTAGAGTGAAAAAAACGCATAAACACACATGGGCCATGCATACTTTTAAGGCAATATGGGCACCATGGCTTGATGTCCCTGGATTAGCCTCGCAGGAGCTGATTGAAGGCAGGATTCTCAGACCAACTAATACCTTACTATCCCTTAAGGATCACACATGCAACCAGATAACGAAGACAGGATTTTCCTTTCTTTTCAAAGATTACCAGTTAAATAGGTGTGCAGTGTACATCCTGAGGGGCAAGCACGACTGGAACAATGTCTCTTTGTGTTAAGAACAGCACAGACTCAAGATGGATTTTTAGTAAATCTTGTCTATTGCACAAAATATTAACATTAAATAAAAACGTTTTATAATTGCATGCCCCAAACCTCTTTTGGGGTTCCCTGCTGATGCTCTCGGCTCCTTCTCTTTTCAGTAGGCCCCCATAGGAAGCTGCTTCCTATACGGGAGCACCTGCGGGCTCGCTTTTGAGCCGGGTTGTGTGTGTCCATTAATGCACACAGCTCGGCTTGGCCCCACCCTCTGCTCAATCCTCACAGGCTTTAAAGGGGTTGTAAAGTCTCAAGGTTTTTCACCTTAATGCATAATGCATTCTATGCATGAAGGTGAAAAACCTTCTATGCTGCAGCTGCCCCCCAAAGCCCCCTCCCCCTTTTTTTTACCTGAACCGGTTTGTTCCAGCCGCAAGCACGAGTCCAGCGGCTCCAGCCGCTGTCTCTATCCTCATTGGATAGCTTGATATCAGCAGGAGCCATTGGCTTCCCCTGCTGTCAATAAAATCCAGTGACACAAGAGTGGGGGAAGGGGCCGAGTCCTGATGTCTGTGTCAATGGATGCAGCAGCAGGACTTGTGAGAGCGCCCGCTCCAATGAAGAGGAGGGGCCAGAAGCGCTGCCAGGGCACCTAAGAAGAAGAAGATCAGAGCCGCTCTGTGCAAAACTCTTTCACAGATTAGGGTAAGTATAACATTTTGTTATTAAAAAAATAAAATGTGTTATACTTGCATGCCCCAAACCTCTTTTGGGGTCACCTGCTGGTGCTCTCATCATCATCTCTTCTCTGTGGGCCACCATAGGAAGCCACTTCTTATAAGGGTACACATATGGGCTCACTTTTGAGCCGGGCTGTGTATGTCTATTGGGCTTGGCCCCACCCTCTGCTCTATCCTCACAGGCTGTGATTGACAGCAGTGGGAGTCAATATCTGCCACAGCTCCCTCCACGCCCTGTGAAGAGAGAGGAGAGAGCAGACGGGCACAGTGCTGGATCATGATCGGGCTTAGGTATCCAAGTATAAGGGGGGGTGAGGGGGCGATACAACAGGTGGGACATTTTTTACCTTAATGCAGGGAATTCATTAAGGTAAAAAATGTTCTACTGTATGTCTTGTCTTTACTGAAGAACTGTGCTCCCAAATTTCTAAATGGTGGAAAATATGAAAACGGCAAGAAGAGGACAAAGGACTAGTCATCACGTACCAGTATTGCCTGTGGGCTTTTTCCAATTGCTGCCTTACTACATGTCTTTTTCCACATAGCATCTGTGTGTAACAACAGCCATTTTTGCAAAGGCAGGGTTTTCCTTCCTTATGTCAGAGCCGCCCCCGATGACTGATCACAATCAATGATGACGATTAATCATGCAGTTGTGGGAGAGGGTCAGAAAGCACATGCTTGCACTGCAGGTCCTAACATACAGCCTTTTTTCCCAGAAAGGAGAACAGCTAGGTGTTCTGCCTGCTGGACATCAGCAAATCTTGCTCCAGATCTCGGGAGACTAGCAGTCAGAGGTAGCATTGCCTTAGATGTTCTCACACTGCAGGTATACAGCTATGAGGCTGTAGGCACAGGACATGCTCTCTTCCTCAGTCCCCTCTCTCCTAGGACCAAATTGCAATATTATAATTGCGTAGCAGGCCACAAGGTGAGAGACTGCAGCAGGGGCTGTTTTATGCATTTTGAACACAGCCAGAAACTATAGAGGCACCTGGATTTATAAGATGGTGCCATCCAGAGGCGTAACTAGAACCTTCAGGGCCCTGGTGCAAGAAATTATGAAGGGCCCCCCTGAGCCCTGGCCAGGGCCCTTCCTTCTTCTCGCTGATCCTGGGGCCCTTTATTCCCATCATGGGTCCCTTTATTTTGGTCCCGCAGCAGCACCCTTTCACAAGTTCTGCAGGTCCCCTTACTGCCATCTTTGGGCCTCCCCATGGTAGTGAAATGCAACCTTCGCAATCCTGATAGTTCCCTCACTGGCGTCAGTAGTTTTTAATTTTTATTTTTATTTAATTTTCTTTTTACTTATTTCTTTTGCAATTTTATTTTTATTATTTTTTACAAATGTTTTTAGGAGCTCTGTTGAGGGGCTTTGATGAGGTATCAGGGGTCTAAACAAACCTCAGCTCTCAATCTCCATCTGTGGAGCCTCAACTGCACACGAATGGACAGGAATAGTTGAGTACCGAGCCTCCCATTCATTCAGAAATGGAAGTATAGCAAAAAGAATTTACTATGCTTCAGTTATGAATGAACCAATTGGTAGCAATCGCTGATTCTGTCCATTCAGAAAAGGAAGGAGCCGGTAAATGACAAATTTACCGACCCATTCTCATCTCTCCATCATGACACATCTTCTACAGCAGTTGGCAGGAGAGAGGAGGGGGGAAGACAGCAGCTTTGTGGGGAACCAGGGAAGCACACAGGGGCCCTGGGAACAGCAGAAGACAAGTAAACTGGATAGGAGGGGCTGCGGGGGTAGCATATAGAGGAACCAATCCCCTCCATTAGGAGGAAAAGGGAGGAGATTGGTTCCTCTAAATGCCGCCCCCGCCATCCCTTCTATTCAGGTGTACAAAGGAGGAACAGGGGCCCCCTGGAGCATGGGGCCCAGTTGCAATTGCAACCCCTGCAACCCCTATCGTTACGCCCCTAGTGCCATCTCTGAGCATACATCTCAGTTTAGGAATAGATGCTGACCCTTGATGATGCCTAAGCAAAGATTGAGCATTCAGGAGAGAAAAGCAAAAGAATGAATTGTCACAGGGGAAAGTAATCTTTTTGAGAGATAATAAATAACCAGAATTGTTACTTTTACAGGTAATTTAACATGACTGTATCTAACATGAAAAGATATACTGTATGTTGGGGGGTCAGTACCCTGTAGATCGCAATCTGCCAGTAGATCGCGGACAGGGGACTGGTAGATCACGGTCTGGGCTTGCTGACCCGCCATTTCAGAGCATCAAAGTACAATGCAGAGGGACTACTACTACTTGTAAAATTTGAGCTGTAATAGAGAGCAAAAGACGCATAAGCCGATGCCTCCTCTGTAGTGCTGGCTCCTGTCCCATGCATACCAACTGCACTCCATCTCTTATCTTGGCTATCGGTCTCCAGAGTGGTGTCAGCAGCAGGAAAGAAGAGATCTTCAGGTCAGTGTGAAGCAATATACTGGGCATAATAGCATAGGGCTGCTTTCACACTAATGTGCTGCGAGTGCAGCGCAGTGTACCTGCAGCTTTCCTGCGGGCTTGCTGCCTTTATCGATAGACTTATATTATATGCTGTGGTTTTGGTGGACTTTCTGAATGCAGGAGTTTCAACAACCCGGCCCCCCCCACCCCAAATTTACGTGTAAAGGAGCGTTAAGGGTGCCGCCGGCTAATGCAACTAAGGGCTCATTCACAAGTGCAGCAGGAACTGCTGCTCCTCTGAAAAGTGATCCTAGTGTGTTTGACAGGTGGTGAGGAAGCGATATGTTGCCTCTTTAGCAACTGATATAAACCATGATTGCCGTGCAATGCACACGAGTGCGACACAGTAGTATGGCAATTAGAGGTTTAAATCAGGTGTGAAGAGGCGACACTGTGCCCGGTGATTTTTGACTTCTCTCATGTTGTTCAGGTAGCTCTCTACCTCTTTAAGGTTGCCTACCCCTGCTGTATGTGACCTTGGGTCCACTTTAAATCAGTGGAGGAATCAAAGAAAAAAAAAACAGGGAAACGTTACATATTCATTTTGCACTGAGGATGTTATTAGGAAATTCAAAAAGAGGGAGAAACTCCCAGATTGTAAGCTATCCCCTGGACTTTACAGGCAGTTGGTTGGATAAGGTACAAAAAAGAGATTTATGGAGTAGTAAAAAGATATAACTTAAAGGATTATTGTAGGAGTCACGTTTTACTTATACATTGCAAAGGGACAAAAAAAAAAGAAACTAAGGAGGTGACTAAATTTCACCTGGGTTCCAGTGTATGTCGTCCCCATCCGTTGGAATTTCTCCATCTCTCGATGGACTTGTTGTACTCTCTTCAGTTTTTAGTGGCCCGTGTCACAGCGGAGAAGTGTGGACTAAATTTGGAGATTAACGGTATGATGACACAGCGTGAGCACACGTAACGTGCCGTTAGTACCAAATATAGTCAACGATTTCTCCGTTGTATAGCGAAGGAGTGGTGGACAGTTTGTGTGATCCTAGTGAAA
>BLSH010045404.1:65971-85706 GCA_018402905.1 Glandirana rugosa | reverse complement strand
ATAAAACATATCAAGAGCAACTTCAGGAACTTAATCTGTACAGTCTGGAGGAAAGAAGGGAGAGGGGAGACATGATTGAAACCTTTAAATACATCAAGGGGGTGAATAAGGTTCAGGAGGGCAGTCTTTTCAATATGAAACCAAAATCAAGAACACGGGGACATGACCTCAAACTAACTAGGGGGAAGTTCAAAACTAATCTTAGAAAGTATTATTTTACTGAAAGGGTGGTTGATGATTGGAATAAACTACCAACAGAGGTTGTGAGACAGTCAACAGTAAATGGCTTCAAACATGCTTGGGATAAACATAAATCCATAGTCAGACAACAAGGTTAATATAAAAAATAAATAAATAAATAAAAAGGGGCAGACTCGATGGACTACTCAGTCTTTTTCTGCTGTCACTTTTCTATGTTTCTATTTTTCTTATGGTGAAAACGTATTTGACCTGAGTTCGGGGTATAGATGGTCACAAATGTGTAAGTGATGGTATTAGTTTCACAAACTAGTATGATATATTTCCCTTGTGGGTCAGCAATGGTGGATATTTGTTTGAAAGACAATGTGTCTTTTATAGCTATGATTACTCATTTTGTCTTGTTTGGTGAGTTTGCAAAGAATATGTGTGGAAAGTTTTTGTGGGACAGGTTTGGGGCTTTATCTTGACAAAAGTGTGTCTCTTAGAGACATAAAATGTCACATTGGAGCTTACAAACTTCAGTCCATAGAGAGTAGCATTTACCCGGGTGGTTCAGTCCTTTGACGTTCTGGGGGAAGATATCTTCAATGGCATTTTCAATGTTTGTTGTGTTTGGGAATACAAAATAAGCAGGAGGAAAACACTGGTGCTGGGGCTGTTGTGTCAGTGAGCTTTAAATAGGTGACTGACTACTGGCCTTGTTCAGATAAAAGGTAGATGTATGTGTGTAATAATGGATTGCTTACAGTTTGTAGCTGTGCACTTAGGATGTAGAAATATAAAGTCAAATAATAATCTGTAAAATATAAAAGTTAATGCAGTAGCGAATGTAAATAGACAAAGTCTCAGTGTTTAGAGGAGAAACAAAAGTACTAAAAGAACAGCAAGGTGTATTGACCGGTCAGTACCGTGACTTATATTGGGGGTATGAGGCTGCTGAGCTGGGCTTGATTGAGCATACCAGGGCTAAAAGTATAATATGGTATAGTTGAAGGATTTAGGTTGTCATGACATCAGGAGGGTCGAAGTTGTCCCAATCCCCACGGTTATGATCCTGGGCTTGACATTGGGAACATTGTTCTATTGGATCTAATATGTTCTATTCTCTCATCAGTGATATGACCTCATCCAGGGTGCAGACAGAAAAGGATCTGTTGCCCTTTGTGATTACCAGTTTTACCGGCCCCATTTGTAGGGGATCTGGTGGTTGCAGAGGGGCTTTGTGATAGTAGAAAGGTTCTTTCATTGTAGCATAGTATATTTCGACAGGTCTGCGAAGAAAACTAGATTGGCATATGGTTGGGGATAAGCAGCAGGTTTCCTTGTGACATGAATAAGGTTTTCCTTTACGTGGTAAAAGTGAAAACAGACTATTGTGTCCCCTGGGATGGTTTCTGGTAGGTGAGGCAGTTTAGGTAGTCAGTGTATGCGATCAATTATCAGTTCTCCCAGAGGGGTGTCAGGAAGGAATGCGTGAAATACTCCTTTAAGGCAGGTGGTTGTTTGAGTCCGGTATGCCTCTGATTTTTAAATTGTTCCTTCTGGAACTGTCTTCTAAGTCTGATATTTTGGCTTTCATCCATTCTATGTCTTTTGCTTCCTCACCGTGTGCATCCACTAAATTATTAAAGGATGATGTTACTATTTTAGCTTCTATAGTAGTGACTCTCTCCCCTAGAAAAGATATATCAGAAGAAAAGTGATGCATCATTCTGGGTATGTCAGAATGGATGGAGGCTTGTACAGTAAACAGCATGTCTTTCAGATTGGTATCCAGCACTGGCTGGTTAGATGTAGGATAAGCTGCAATTGAGATGTGCAGAGCATGCATGTCAGGAGAAACAAGTGATAGGGCTCATCTCATCTGCCAGAGCTGTGTCCTGGGACAGCCTCCACTTTTGCTTTTTCTGGGCTAGTGGATGACGTAGAGGATGAGGAGCCACTGCCTTTCAAAGGATGATGCCCTGATGCTCCTTCTGCAGAGATCCTTCACTTGTGGCTGCCGGTGCCCAGAGCTGGATCAACACACAGCCATCTCGGTCAGCTTCTGGCCACCCCTCCCCCCAAAAATGGAAATTTTAATGTGTATGTGATAAAAAAAACAATCGCTCTGGTAGGCAAGTAGTTCAAGGATAAGTGTACCTCCAAGTAAGTATCCTGATCCTCTGCCCCCAGTATTTTCATTGCTATAATCAATACAACCATAAATAATTGAATCCATATATCCCGTTAAACTGCCAGACCCATCCAGGGCCAAGAAAGTAATTCAGGCTCTAGTGCTTCCATTGGTTTTATCAACTAAGGCAAACGTCAGTGTATCAATGAGTTATCTCTAGATTCAAATTGTAGTCTAGGTATTCCAGATCATATTCTGTTTTATAAAAGATTGTTGGATAGTTCATCATTGAATTTAGTAATCAACTATAATTGAACTTTTAATAAGGGCATGGTAGGTGGATACTTCATCACTGAATGTAGTAATAAACTATAATTGAAGGGCAGGGTGGATGGATTTTGGGATTGCAAATGCCTGGTCAAAATAAAGATAGTGCATTTAATTGTGCACATGTCCTTTAAGGTAATGTTTCAGAATGATCATTTATTTATATTTAGATTATAAATTCATGTTGAATTGGGATTGTGCAATGAAACTCATTTGTGCTTGGCTAATTATTTCATTGATTTGGAATATTTAATAGGTAATTATGTTTAAATGATTTAGATTGTAAATCATGCTGAGTGTAGGATCTCTGGAGAATTCTTAGGACAATATGATCAATTTTTAATTTGGTGTGAAGCAATGTGAATCGTGTTTTTGAAATTTAGAAGTCATTACTGAAGGATGAGTGTACTTTTAGTCATTGTTACTTCTTTTCTTTTATCCTTCAAGACTATAGATTTGTTCATCATCCTCTATGACACACATTCCATAAGCCAGCACATATAGAGCAATAAGTCCCTCCTATATTTTTGACACCAACCGTTTGATGGCTTGAAAGATTGATTTGACATAAGCACACAGGCAACTGTGGGGGAGATTTACTAAAACTGGTGCACACAGAGTCTGGTGCAGCTGTGCGTAGTAACCAATCAGCTTATAAATTGAGCTTGTTTATTTAATCTTTGACAATAAAATCTAGATGCTGACTGGTCATTCTGCACAGCTGCACAAGATTGTGTGTGCACCAGTTTAGTAAATCTCTCCCTGTGACAGTTATAACCAGTGGCATGCCCTGAATGAAGCATGCACTGTGCATGTCATAGTAGACTGAATGTAAATTAAACACTGCAGAAAACAACATTGGCATGTTTTATGAAGGATTCAAAAGCATTCATAACTTGAGTTTTTCTTTTGGAGACAGTGGGTTTAGTTACCCTTCCATAAATTAAGGGGGTGCATATATTGCATTTACCAACATTCGGGTGTAAGTCAGGTGTCACAAGCCACATTTTTTTAAATCCGATTTTTTTTTTGTAAGGTTTACAAATAGACAAAAAAAAAAAAGAATCTCCAAACTGACTATAGCGAAGTCATGGAAGAAACCAAAGATTTCCCTGGCAGCCATCACACGGAAAATCTCCTAGATCATGGCCCAGGAGAAGTTGGCCAGCATCCTCTCTGACATGGCGGGGAGGTTCGAGGCTATCTGGGAACCTTGGGCAACATACGTGGGCATCTCCTTTATACCGGGTCAGGCCCCGGCGTCGGTTTCGGCTACTTCGAGCTGACTATAGGCGCACCTTAACCTCGCCTTCCCTTTCTTCTTTCTTTTCTTTTCTACCTTCTTTCGTATCTCCTTTGCTTCTTGATACTTTATCCAAGTGTTGACTAGCCTGAGTTGGTGTTTGGTTTTCCTAGCCCCAGTAGAAATGTAATAAGTTCAGTTTGGGGCCCGGTTCTCCTAGCCTCTTCACAATGTGTCTTTGGAGAGTTTAGATAAGTTATCTTTCTGATTTCACTCGGTGGGGCAAAACATCCTCTTCCCGGCACAGCTTGCTCCCATTTAGGGGTGTGGGATTCGGGGAGGGTAGTGCTTGGTATACTCACATAGATGCCTTCTCCTCTTGCACCGGAATCTTAAAGGGTTACATGAGGGAATATGACATCACATCCTCTGCCTGTGTTTACATTACACAGGCAGAGGACAGTCTGCCATTCACCAGAACTGATCAGGAGGTCCAGGCCAGAAATCATTGGCCTGGACCTGTAGACTGATTGGTTCTGTAACTAATCCGATTGCTGCAGGCACAACAGGGCGTGCATGCATGTCCCTTACCCACAGGCACGAGTGGCGCACCGGAATGGCGATTCACGCAGGAGAGCCACCTTGCCACAGAATATGTGCGGCAGCTGCTCGGGAAGCGGTTAATCAGATTTTTTTTGTCTACAATGAAGCCCGTCTCATATATACAAATGGCTTATGCATGAACTATATTGATTAAACCCATACGATGCTGCCGATATGAGGTGAAGGGAGCCTGCCTTACTGCTTCAGTGCATTAGAGATTTGAGTCCTATGATTAGAGGAGTTCATGAAGGGCCTGATATATGCCCTGTTCTGGTAAGGGGTATCTTACACACAGCGGTTTGGTGTGCTGTCATCTTTACACGGAAGCTGGTGGAGGGACTCAAACTTCAAACTAATTATGCTGGCTGCTTTAAAGACTCTTTGATAGATTCAGCGTGGCTATTATATACTCCCTTTACCTCATCCACATGATATTTAGAATCTTGTCCGTTTACTTGTATCTTTGAATGGATCACTTCCTGTAGTTTGTACCAGCATTCACTTCCAGTTAGGTCATCTTACAGAAGAGAAGAAATAACCTCAAGGCAATATATCAACTAAATGGCACCACATCCCAAAATCTGGTACAAGATCATGGAGGATTAGTGGGACTTTAAAGGTGCAAAACACAGTGAGTCGTTTTAGAGATATAAAATGTAAACATTTTATTTAAATATAGTTAAAAAGAAGGAAAGTGCATGATGTATCACAACAGCAAAACATCTGAAACTCTAGCAGTATCGTATTTGTGGATAAAGCATGTTGGTGTAGTTCCCGACATGTTTCACCTAGTAATAAAGGTTTTCTCAAGGGATGCTGTCCACTGAAAAGATGGAGCCTTCTGAGTAAGAAAGGACATGATTATAGATTGTAATTAAATCAATTTAAAGAAAATTCATGAATTCAAAATTCATAGATTAGTCATACATATACTAAAGTTAATATGTTATATACAAACAGCATAATAATCACGTACACATGTATATGCTAACAAGAGTCTTCTCTTACCCTAAGGTGCAAAGTTGCCAGAATAAATACACTCTTTATTAAAAAAGACGCATAGCGCTGGACCGGAATCACAGGGTCAGATGGACTTCGGCAATTGCAGGGGGTATAAAGGAGCCCACTATAGAGTATATAAATAATCAACAGTAAAGACATGACTATGTCTGTCAGAGCTTTAAGAAACACTAAATATATAGTAATAGTAACAAACACTTACAGAGACTAACCTGCAAAAAATGCTACACCAGAGGATGAACGCCAGGGAGGAAGATATATATGTATTATGTTTGTCTGAAAAGATCAAAAGGAAATGCAGGAATCACAGTCAGCAAATTGCCAAAATGCATAGCAATAAAAAGTTTTTATGTATATAGATACAGTATCTCACAAAACTGAGTACACCCCTCACATTTTTGGAAATATTTTATAATATCTTTTCATGTGACAACACTGAAGAAATGACACTTTGCTACAATGTAAAGTAGTGAGTGTACAGCTTGTATAACAGTGTAAATTTGCTGTCCCCTCAAAACAACTCAACACACAGCCATTAATGTCTAAACCGCTGGCAGCAAAAGTGAGTACACCCCTAAGTGAAAATGTTCAAATTGGACCCAAAATGTCAATATATTGTGTGGCCACCATTATTTTCCAGCATTTCCTTAACCTTCATGGGCATGGAGTTCACCAGAGCTTTACAGGTTGGCACTGGAGTCCTCTTCCTCTCCTCCATGACGACATCACGGAGCTAGTGGATATTAGAGACCTTGCACTCCTCCACCTTCCATTTGAGGATGCCCCACAGATGCTCAATAGAGTTTAGGTCTGGAGACATGCTTGGCCAGTCCATCACCTTTACCCTCAGGTACTTTAGCAAGATAGTAGTCATCTTGGATGTGTGTTTGGGGTCGTTATCATGTTGGAATACAGCCCTGCAGCCCAGTCTCTGAAGGGAGGGGATCATGCTCTGCTTCAATCTGTCACAGTACATGTTGGCATTCATGGTTCCCTCAATGAAATGTAGTTCCCCAGTGCCGGCAGCACTCATGCAGCCCCAGACCATGACACTCCCACCACCATGCTTGACTGTAGGCAAGACACACTTGTCTGTGCGCTCCTCACCTTGTTGCCGCCACAAACACTTGACACCATCTGAACCAAATAATTTTATCTTGGTCTCATCAGACCACAGGACATGGTTCCAGTAATCCATGTCCTTAGTCTGCTTGTCTTCAGCAAACTGTGGGCTTTCTTGTGTATCATCTTTAGAAGAGGCTTTCTTCTGGGACAACAGTCATGCAGACCAACTTGATGCAGTGTGCGGCATATGGTCTGAGCACTGACAGGCTGACCCCCATCCCTTCAACCTCTGCAGCAATGCTGGAAGCACTCATACGTATATTTCCCAAAGACAACCTCTGGATATGACGCTGAGCATGTGCACTCAGCTTCTTTGGTCGACCATGACAAGGCCGGTTCTGAGTGGAACCTGTCCTGTTACACCGCTGTATGGTCTTGGCCACCGTGCCACAGCTCAGATTCAGGGTCTTGGCAATCTTCTTATAGGCTGGGCCATCTTTAGGTAGAGCAACAATTTTTTTTAGATACTCAGAGAGTTATTTGCCCTCAGGGGCCATGTTGAACTTCCAGTGACCAGTATGAGAGAGTGAGAGTGATAACACCACATTTAACACACCTGCTCCCCATTCACACCAGAGACCTTGTAACACTAATGAGTCACATGACACCAGGGAGGGAAAATGGTTAATTGGGCCCAATTTGGACATTTTCACTTAGGGGTGTACTCACTTTTGTTGCCAGTGGTTTAGACATTAATGGCTGTGTGTTGAGTTATTTTGAGGGGACAGCAAATTCACACTGTCATACAAGCTGTACACTCACTACTTTGCATTGTAGCAAAGGTTCATTTCTTCAGTGTTGTCACATAAAAAGATAGAATAAAATATTTACAAAAATGTGAGGGGTGTACTCACTTTTGTGAGATACTGTATAGCTGCAGGAATGTCTTTAAAACCGGCACAATGACACAATTCCTGCTAATGTATTAGCTATTAGGGAACAGCGGTAAGACAAAAGAAAAGAAAGTATTTCAAACAGATAAGTCAGGAGTCCTGCATTGTATTTACTTATGTTCACATGTGATGTGTATCCTCGTGGTGGCTGGCTCAGATTGTTTGCCAAACAAAAAATATTTAAAAAAGTATATTTTATATGTTTTGTTTTTCCTTCCTTTTGTTCCCTTCCCAAGTGATTCCTTCCATCTCTTCCTTTTCATTCCTCCTGTGAGCATGCCAAGTGTCCATGTCCCAGTCCAAGTCAAGGTCCCACTCCCATTTCAGCAAGTAGGGTGATTTTTTGGATGGTTTGGCTACAGCCAAATAGATAAGTGAGATACTCCGCCTCATGTCCATGATCCAGGAGCACCATTGCCCATATGGAGTGACTGTAAGGGGATTTGTTTTATCTGACCATATGGAGTTTAAAAAGTGGGAAATCTGAAAGAAACAACATTTCTCAGTGGGGGGCATCTCTAATATGTTAATGCAATGTTTGAGTGATAGTGGTCCGTTTGAATTAATAAAATGTCCTATTCGAAACAGCCCCTTGTTTAACCACCATTGAAACGCTTTAATATTGTCCCCAGGGGGGAAGAGCAGGTTATGGAAAATATGGGATAGGGGAAACCAAGGGGAAATTACTTTGGGGTACTGTCGATCTTGTCACATAGTATTATCGAGTGGGAGAGCATTGGGCCAGAATGGGAGTGTGTGATCTAAGGCAGTGGTTCTCAACCCTGTCCTCAAGTACCCCCAACAGGCCATGTTTTCAGGTTTCCCTTTATCTTGCACAGGTGCATTAAATCAGAGCCAATGGCTTGGTATTTTGGATAGTTATTTTATCTAAGAGAAACTCCCAAAACATGGCCTGTTGGGGGTACTTGAGGACAGGGTTGAGAACCACTGTATAATGAGGTAGCTTTTTATTGTTACCCAGTCAGGTTTCACTCCAGTGGAGTAGAGGTTAGAAATTTGTGCTAAACGTGCTGCTAGATAGTACCACCAAAGATTCGGAACACCTAAACCCCCTTTTGATTTAGGGCAGAAAAGGACTTGTTTAGTGAGATGGGGACTCTTCTTACCCCAGATAAAGTGGATTATTGCTGACTGCAGCTTGGACAAGTGACCTCTTGTTACTGGGATTGGCAGTGCACAGAAGAAATACAATATGCGTAATAGTAGTGTCATCTTTACTGCATTTACTCTACCTACCCAAGATAAGCCTTGCGAGGACCATTGGGTTAGATCCTCTGATAGCTTTTTAAATAATGGGGGTTAGTGAGCTTTAAAGATATGGTCCACAGAGGGGGTGTGACCTGATGCAGAGCCGAGCAGACACGTAGGCTTGGAGCTCCAGATGCTACGCGGACGAAGCGGCTCACAACAGCCCCTCCAAAGCGACTCAGGACCCACCGATCTGACCTTCCAGACCGGGACATCAACCGGACCATGTCTAGAAAAAGAAAGACCGAGGAAAAGCTGACACGTTTAACTGACTTATTTTCTCCGGGCCAGGGAGGAGGTAAGCAAGATGGCGCAGAGGCCTACTCATCCCTGGCTGCCACGTTACGCCAGCACCAGCCAAAAAGGGGAATCAGCCCAAACAATACAGCTCCCCTAACAACCACTCATCTTGCCCTCCTACCCCAATATCTAATAGCGGGGATGACACCAGGGAGATGCCGGTTTCGATTGAATCCTTCTCCATACAGAACCAACCCGTAGTGGACACTGTCCTTAAGGACATGCTTCTCGCTCTCAAAAGCACCATACAAGCAGACATGGCCACCCATATGCACAGATACCACAAAGACATACAAGCAGTAGAAGAGAGGGTGGCTCACATTGAGATGAAAATGGGGGACTATGCCACAACTATAAATGATCTAGTGGATGCCCACGAGGATAAAGAGGGAGAAACAGAGTGGATCAAAGCAAAATTAGCGGATATAGAAGATAGAAGAACAAGAAGGAACAATTTTAAAATAAGGGGGATCCCTGAATCGGTGCAACAATCCGATCTACGCAATTATGCCACGTCACTGTTCAAAGACCTCATACCAGGTCTCTCAGACCTAGATGCCACAATTGACAGGATTCATCGCCTGCCTAAACCGTCACACCTTCCTGAACAAGTACCCAGGGATGTAATCCTGAGACTATATTTCTACCATATTAAAGAAGCCCTTATGACTGTAATGTGCAACCAGTCCAACATCCCCTCACAGTACCAAAATTTGCAATTTTATGCAGACTTGTCACAATATACCCTGCAAAAATGAAGAAATCTGAACACAGTGACGAAAATCTTACGGAACCACAAAATCGTATACAAATGGGGCTATCCCACAAAGCTTACTATCACCAGAAATAACCGTTCCTTCACTATGGACAAACTTGACCAAGGTCTAGCACTTCTGAAAGAATGGAACATTCTTCCTGACCCTCCAAATGAGTCACCCTCCCGCAATCCCCCGCAACATACTGCTCCCGAATGGAAAACGGTCACTACGAAAAATGCCAGATCACACAATTAAATCAGGGGCCACGTTCTAAGATTAAAAACCCCTGGCCGAATGCCAGTTAGACTTAAGGCTAAAACTTAACCCCCTTGCAATTCAGCAGTGCAATGCTGCCTCTGGGTGGTAGATACCCACGGTGGTTTCTCTGCAGTGAAAACCACTGGTTGTTATATTACCTGTTGTTCTTTTTTCCTTGTTTTTCTGTTTTGTTCTACAATTTCATGGATGAGGATTAAGTCGGAAATATTGATGAGATATCCAATCGCCTGTGGTTTCACAAAAGAAGGAAGCGCGAGACACCCCCCTTTTGGGTGATACCTCGAAGAAGATCCGAGAAGAGGCGGTCCACAAACTGTGAGTACGGTTTTCCATTTAAAGAACTGAAGGGAGCGTACCATCAACAGTTCTAAGGTGAACCACTAGATGGAACTCAAGCTTTACTAATGATGCACAACACTACCACTATCAATAGCGCTTATGCCACAAAATGGGGATTAATATACTATCCATCAACCCCAAGGGTTTAAATTACCCAGTTAAAAGAAAATCCTTATGGAATGAAGCTTTATACAATCATTGCGATATAGTGAGCGCCCAAGAGAAACACTTCTCCAATCAGTCACCCCCACGTTGTAGTCACAGGAGCTTTCCTCATGTATTCACAGCCAACGCGGAAACCAAAGTGAGAGGTGTAATAACAGCTATCAGGGACACTGTAGCATTCACACCACATGCGGTGGTTCAAGACCCACAGGGACGATATCTAATGCTTGTTTGCGATCTCAACTCCGCAACGTATACAATTGCTAACGTATATTTACCAAACAATCACCAGACACATTTTTTCAACAAGCTGATGAGAAAAATTTGATCGCACCAAAGGGGCGCACATATAATCTGTGGAGACTTCAATGTCACTCCAGACCCAACAATGGACTCTACATCCTTGGTCAAAAGCAGAAGTCCTCACTTCCAGGCAGCACTACACAAGCAAAATTTGTATGATGCTTGGAGAAGTACTCATGCTAATGAGAGAGACTTCATGTTTTTTTCCTCTCCGCATTGAGTCTATATGAGAATAGACCTTTTCCTAGTGGACCAGTGTGTGCTCAACAAAGTTAAAACATCTACTATAACACAATCACATGGTCTGACCATGCTTCTATCACTTTCCATAGGTGATGCGTCAACCCCGCCCACAAACCCTGTCTGGAGAGTGAATCCATGCCTTCTACAATGAACTGAATACAAGGACATTATTAAGTCCCACTTAACACACTATTTTGCAGACAACAAACTCTTAGTCCAAGACCATTTTACTCTTTGGAACGCCCATAAGGCATATATTAGAGGCATCTTTATCCAGTTGGGGGCGAGAGTCAGGAGGCAGCGACAGAAATGTATTAAGGAACTAACCAAAGAAATTTTCGATATAGACACCCAAAACAAACTCAACCCATCATTAAAACTATCTCAAAAACTAACCCAGCTCAGATATGACCTGAGACTTATCCTACTTGAGGACTTTGAGAGGTCAACCAGAATTCTAAAAATGACACACTGCACCACAGGAAATAAAGCAGGCAAAGTTCTGGCCCAAAAAATTAGAGGGCATAGATATAAAACTAGAATTCCTTATATAATCCACCCTAGCATTAAAACGAAAGAGTTCCATCCCCAAAAAATAGCAGACGCCTTTAGCCACTATTGTGGAACTTTATACAACCTAAAAGAAGATAGCGCCACCCATCAACCTACACCAGAGGAGATTGATGGTTTCCTGTCTAAATTGCCCATACCTAAATTGACACCAGCCCAACTTGAAAGTCTTAACTCTCCCTTTACCACAATGGAAATCCAGGAAGCCATAGAGTCACTTCCGCTAAACAAATCTCCGGGACCAGATGGTTTTAGTGGGGAGTACTACAAAGAATTCAAACAACTGTTAATCCCTTATCTGGAAAACATTTTCAACACTGCCGCTGCCTCCTCCTCGTTTCCTCCTAAAATGCTTGAAGCCCTTATCATCACTCTGCCTAAGAAGGAACCTAACTCACCTGCAAACTTCAGACCAATTTCATTATTGAACACTGACTTAAACTTATATGCAAAACTGATTGCCTTGCGACTTGTGCATATAATGCCTATACTAATATACCCCGACCAAATGGGATTTACCAAAAATAGACAGACTTCAGATGCCACCTGTAGACTGGTGAACATTGTGCACCTGGCCGAGGTCCAAAAAAGGCCTTCTCTGCTCCTGGCATTGGATGCAGAGAAGGCCTTTGACCGCGTAGACTGGTTATACTTGGCAAGAGTACTAGACTCCTTTGGATTCACGGGTAATATCTTAACTGCTATAATGGCTCTCTATTCCTCACCTTTGGCCAGAGTGTATACGGTGGGAACCATGTCCTTGCCCTTCAAAATAACTAATGGTACTAGGCAGGGATGTTCTTTGTCACCATTAATATTTAATTTGTTGATGGAACCACTGGCTATATATATTAGATCACACCCACAAATTAAAGGATTTACATCAGGTTCATCTGTCCATGCCATTAGCCTCTTTGCAGACAATATAATTATATCCCTTACAGAGGTGGGTTCCTCCCTGGCTGCGGTACACAAAACTCTAAATTTATTTAATAGAATTTCCTACTACAAGGTTAACGAAAGTAAATCTTACATTTTAGGACTGGGGATTGCATCACAGGTAAGAGAAGGGCTCAGAGCAAGATTTCCATATGTGTGGCAAGACAGGGGGATAAAATACCTAGGCATCAAGCTTACAGCTAATACGAGCCACATAGTAGAAGATAATTATTATCCATTTCTCTATATCCTTAATGCAAAATTAGGGGACCTATCCAAGACAAAATTTACTTGGTCAGGCTGTTTGGCGGCCTTTAAAATGATTATTCTACCACAATTTATATACCTATTCAGATCCCTCTTCATACCAGTTCCAGAATCCTTTTTTAATAAAGCTCAATCCATGCTAAACAACTATCTATGGAAGGGAAAAAAAGCTAGATGTGCATTTAGGAAACTGATTAAAAATAAAAGCGCTGGTGGGGTGGGACATGTAGTGATCAAGGATTAATACACTGCGGCAATCCTAGCTCAATTAAAAGCTTGGTTCCCCAAAGTGAATAAAGCAAGATGGCAGGAACTAGAACAAGCTCAATGTCCAAATAAGAACTTATATGACCTCTTGACAGCTAGCAAGTTCATATCCCGCAATTCCCTCAAAGTGGCACCCACTATGGTGGCTGCACTTCAAGCTTGGTCGACATTATTACAATCGCACAATAGTGATCTAAAGTTGACCACACTCCCAATGCCCATCTCTAATTTATCGCTCTTAATCCCAGATTTAAAGGTCCAGCATTGGGTAAACAAAGGGATCCAAACAATAGAAGATCTTTTCGTGGGGCCATCCTTGAAAATTTTAAGAACCCTTCAAATTGAATACGGGCTGGACTCCGTAGAACTATACAGATATGTGCAAATCTCTCATTTTCTAAGGATCAACCCCAACCCTTCCACCAGAATACCATGGAGAATGGCTCTATACTTCACCAACCCTACCTCTAAAATTAAGGGCATTTCCTTATTTTACGATTTTCTCAACCAAAAAACAACATTTACCAAAACCCCCTCCATGATGTTATGGGAAACTGACTTAGCCTCTCAATACACACCTGAGCAATGGCAAAAAGCCCTCATGGCTACATATATGTCTAATAAAAGCGCAGGTCTGTGGGAATTAACACAAAAGATACTACTATGGTGGTATCTGACTCACATGAGAATACATAGTTTTAACCCTCAATTTTCACCACAATGTTGGAGAAATTGTGGGCACAGAGGCTCCCTATGGCATATTTTTTGATCCTGCCCAAAAATACACACCTTTTGGAAGAAAGTATTTCACATGATCACACAAGTAACAGGCTTACAATTACCACTAGATCCGGGCTTAGCTATTCTATCTCTGAACTTAGATTCTACCCCACCACAATGGAGATATGTGATCTCCCATATACTATTGGGTGCCAGATTGGAAATAGTTAGACATTGGAAGAAGGTTGAGATCCCCCCATAATTAGGTCAATTAATATGCATGTCACTTATGAGCTGATGTATGCCGCTTCCTTAGGCCAATACAAAAACAAATATCCACTATGGAAACAATGGATAGACTGCTATAAACCAAAAACGTAATAGGTTATCAATAGAGTTGATCGAACCTCTGGAAGTTCGGGTTCTGCTAGTTCAGCCGAACTGCGGGACAAAGTCCAGGTTCGGGTGCGGACTGGACCCGAACTTTGACATGGACCCCGAACCCCATTGAAATCAATGGGGAACCAAACCTTTAGGCACAAAAATGGCTGTAACAAAGTCCTGGAAAGTCCTAGAGGTCTGCAAAAGGAAGGAAATGGGGGTAAGAGTAGGGCAATTGCCCTACAAAGAAATGGGGATAGGGAAATAACTTAAAATAATTTTTAACCTAAAATCACATAAAAAAAGTCAAAAATGGAGGTGGATGTGGAGTTGGAGGTTGAGGAGGCGGTGAAAGTGGCGGTGGAGGAGGAGGAGGTAGCCAACACTGTTTTTTTTATTTTTGAAATTTTTTGTTTGTTTTTTAAACCAGCAATGTAGATGCACTTTTTAATTTTGTGCAAGAAACAATAATCAGTCCCTTTAACCACTTCCTTACTGGGCACTTAAACCCCCCTCCTGCCCAGACCAATTTTCAGGTTTCAGCGCTGTCGCATTTTGAATGACAATTGCGCGGTCGTGTGGCGTTGTACCCAAATAAAATTGATGTCCTTTTTTCCCCACAAATAGAGCTTTCTTTTGGTGGTACTTGATCATCTCTGCGTTTTTTATTTTTTGCGCTATAAACAAAACCAAGAGCGACAATTTTGAAAAAAGAACAATATTTTTTACTTTTTGCTCTAATAAATATCCCAAAATAAAAAATAAAAAAAAAATATTCATTGGGTTTGGCCGATTTATATTCTTCTACATATTTTTGTTTAAAAAAATCACAATCAGTGTTTATTGATTTGTTTGCGCAAAAGTTGTCACGTCTACAAACTATGGGAATTGATTTATGGCGTTTTTATTATTATTATTTTTTTTACTAGTAATGGCGGCGATCTGCGATTTTTAGCGGTACTGCGATATTGAGGCGGACATGTCGGCCAGAGCGCGCAGGGGGCGTGTGAAGGGGCGGACGTCCATGGACGTCCACCCGGATTTTCAGATCCGCGCTGTAGACGTCTTTTGTCTATAGCGCGGATCTAGACAGGTTAAGCAACAGTGGGAACCTCTCCCTATAGAACTAGGAGATCATTTTAGATTCTAAAATCATCTCCAAGTTGTACAGGGAAAGCCTCCAGCTGTTGCTTTAAGAAAGATCAGTGTTCTAAAATCATCTTCAAATTGTGTGGAAAATCCTTATATCAGCCACAGAGAAGCCATATTAGTGTTTTAAAATCATCTTCAAATTGTGTGGAAAATCCTTATATCAGCTGCAGAGAAGCCATATTAGTGTTTTAAAATCATCTTCAAATTGTGTGGAAAATCCTTATATCAGCCGCAGAGAAGCCATATTAGTGTTTTAAAATCATCATCAAATTCTGTGGAAAATCCTTATATCAGCCGCAGAGAAGCCATATTAGTGTTTTAAAATCATCATCAAATTGTGTGGAAAATCCTTATATCAACCGCAGAGAAGCCATATTAGTGTTTTAAAATCATCATCAAATTGTGTGGAAAATCCTTATATCAGCCGCAGAGAAGCCATTTCGTGTTTTAATATCATCATGAAATAGTGTGGAAAATCCTTATATCAGCTGCAGAGAAGCCATATTAGTGTTTTAAAATCATCATCAAATTGTGTGGAAAATCCTTATATCAGCTGCAGAGAAGCCATATTAGTGTTTTAAAATCATGTTCAAATTGTGTGGAAAATCCTTATATCATCCGCAGAGAAGCCATATTAGTGTTTTAAAATCATCATCAAATTGTGTGGAAAATCCTTATATCAGCCGCAGAGAAGCCATATTAGTGTTTTAAAATCATCCTCAAATTGTGTGGAAAATCCTTATATCAGCAGCAGAAAAGCCATATTAGTGTTTTAAAATCATCATCAAATTGTATGGAAAAAGCCTATCTCAGCCGGAGAGAAGCCATATTAGTGTTCTAAAACAGACAATTTTTTATTAATTTTAATTTTTTTTTTGTGTGTGTTGCTCCTGTGCACCCTCCCCAAATTAATTGGTCAAGTGAATGATTGGTAACTGACCAATTTGCAAGGTGATTGAACTTTCAGTCTCTCCTGGTCATTTTATGTATATATACCACTCGGTCTGGCAGTCCAGACTAGCACAGCTCTGAGGAAGGGGGTGCACCCCCGAAACGCCTCAGCTGTTACCCCACCTTCTGCTCTTTCATCTACCCATTTGCATCATCTCGCTTTGGTTTTATGGATCTGTGATACCACATTGTGGTTTTTTGTGAGTATTCATTTTTAAACTTTTTTACAATTCTAATAAATTTTTATGGTAATGCCCTAGGTGCGCGCACCTCCCTTTCTGTTTTGTTTTTTAGTATCTTTTGGATCACCCTGTCTGAGGGGGGCAGCACACATTTGGTGTTTTATTCCTTGATGCTCCGGTTGCCTTTACTCCAAAGGTCTTTTAGCGCTGGAAACAACTTTTTTCTTTGGCTCTGGGGTTTAATTCTCTCCAGGTGTGTACCATGCCCAGAAAATTGAAAAGGCAGGCTATTCTGATGCTTTGTTTTGGGTTTTTTTAGGACGAGGCTTGCCTCTATCAGACTTGTCTAGAATATTGTCAAAAGCAATATTGGGGTCACCCCCCCAAGATCACTGCGCTCCTCTAGATGGGGGTCTAGGGATTGGATCATGGATGAAGAGAAGGCTGCCTGACCCTTGTTGGGGGTGTAGTATGAAATAACGGTATACATGCTTCCGACTACATACCCCTTAATCAGGATGTAACGTCCCTCTTTATCTCTGATGGTTTGGGAGTGAGTGAAAGGAAAATTCCTTGAAAAGAGGATGACCACCCCTCTTTTCTTGGAGTCGAAATTAGCCAAAAAGAATGTTGGATATTTGTGGTGTAGGAAAGGTGGGTTATAGCTATTAGGGAAATGTGTTTCTTGTAGCATAAATATGTCAATATCCTGGGAGTGATAGAACTGGAATGCCTTCCATGTCTTTATAGGGGATTTAAGGCCCTGGGTGTTCTGAGGAGCTTTTTCAAAATTTATTTGTTTATAGTGCAAAAATAAAAACTTCAGAAGTATCACAAAAAATGGCCTGGTCATTAAGGGGGTAAAACAGGGCTGAAGTGGTTAAGCTACTGTACGTCTCATTATAAAACAGTTGCTCCTTAACCACCTCAATACCAGACATTTTCCACCTCTTCCTGCGCAGGCCATTTGTAAGGTCTCAGTGCTGTCACACTTTGAATGACAATTACTCAGTCATGCAACACTTTACCCAAATAACCTATTTTTCATTTGTTTAGACATAAGCAGCTTTCTTTTGGTGGTATTTAATAACCACTGTTTGTTTGTTTTTTTGCTATTTTTGCTTTCTTCATGCATTTAGGCCAAAATGTAATTTGCTAATTTTATTGGGTGAAAATAACCTAAAGCAGTGTATATTATTTAGTCTATGTAAAAGTTATACAGTCAAGCTATGGTACATATAGTATATAGAAAATGGATCAGTCTTGATGAAATGACTGTCAATCTCATTTCTTGAGGCTCTAAAATGCCAGGACAGTACAAAAGCCTCCCATGTGACTCCTTTTCCGAAAATAGACACCCTTAGCGATTTAGTAAGAGGCATTCTGAATTTTTTTTGAAGTTGTAATTTTTTCCCACAATTTTGTGGAAAATTAAGAAATTACATTTTAAATTTTACATTTAATTTTTTTTTTCACAAAATTGTCATTTTAACCACTTCCTGACTGAGTGCTGCATATTTACTGCTGAAGAGTGGCAGCATCCCGCAAATTGACGTATATAGGCGGCGATTCACGCGTGCCACTGCACTCTGCAGGAGTGTGTCCGTTGTCTGCCGGCGAGCCGCGATGACCTGCCAGAGAGAAAGAACTCTGTCAGTGGACATGTAAGAGATCTACTGATCCCTGTCACTGGGATCAGTTAAATCTCTTATGCCCATGGTAGCCCAGCCCCCTCACAGTTAGAACACACCTAGGGAACACACCCCTAGATCACCCCCTGCAGGTTAACCCCTTCACTGTCAAAGACATTTATACGGTAATCAGTGGATATTTACATTTCTGATCACTGTATAAATGTCACTGTTCCCAAAAAGTGGCAAAAATGTCCGGCATGTCTGCCCCAATATCAAAGTCCCGATAAAAATCGCAGAACGCCACCATTACCAGTAACAAAAAAAAAAATGTAAAAACACCATAAATTAATTCTCATGGTTTGTAAACACGGCAACTTTTGCGCAGACCAATCAATAAACGCTGATTGCGGGTTTTTTTACCAAAAATATGAGGAAGAATATAAATCAGCCAAAACCGATGAATACATTTGTTTTTTTTATTATTTTTTTTGGATTTGTATTTTAGCAAAATTATCGCTCTTTTTTTCTTTATAGCGGTGATCAGAAATGACACAGAGGGGATCAAATACCACCAAAAGAAAGCTCTATTTGTGGGGAAAAAAAGGACACAAATGTAGTTTGGGCACAACATCGCAGGACCACGCAATTGCCAGTTAAAATGATGCAGTGCCGAATCACAAAAAGTGCTCTGGTCCTAACATAGGAAATCCTTTCGGGGGTGAAGGGGTTAATAAGTTATTTCTTACACACGGAAGAGGCACACTTGCAATTACACCCTGAAATATATATTTTTTCACCTCCTGAGTAAGAGGATACCACATGTGTCAGACTTTTTCCACAGCATAGTCACATAGAGGTGCCCAAAATCTAAGAAGCACCTTTGGGCTTTCAAGGAGCATAAATTATGCATATATTATGGATCTAATTTTCTCACTAACTATCACATTTTTGAAAGTCCTGGACAAACAATGAAGACAACAGACACATTCACAAAATTACCGCATTTTGCAAAGAAAACACCCCATCATATTTTCTATGAGACATAATGGGGTTTATTTACTATAGCACCATGGGGGAACAAATGGTCACAAACAAATAAAATCCCTTGAAAACGACTAAATCTAGTCAGAAAAGGTATTCACTAAAGCCCTGACGACAAACCCACGATATCACTTAAGCTAAGACGTTGATAAAAGAGGGAGTCCCGAAATCACTTATGGAAAAGACTGATCTAAATCAGCAAAAGTTCCCTAAAATAAACAAACACTGGTAAACAAGGGGGTACCACGATATCATTTATTTGGGGTAATACAGAGTATCTTTTATACTACCCCACAAAAGAAACGTTTTACGCCATTAAAACACTTACACAGACAACAGAAGTAACAAACAGGTCCTGAAAGTTTTTACACTATCAATCACTCTTTTAATCTAGGTATTATATACGTATTAAATACGAGGAACTTTCGGGTTTCCACGAAGAATCTA
>BLSH010045404.1:43689-58986 GCA_018402905.1 Glandirana rugosa | reverse complement strand
GCCCCCCCCCCCCCCCCCCGAAAAAAGTTCTGTGGATGTCCATGCTAGGGTGCAGTTGGCAGAATGATGGAAAACTGAGGACATACTGTATGTTGATATATGATGAAATATGAAATGTGATTGCAAAGTTTCATGGACCCACCTTACTTAGGCTGTACAGTGTAATGATGTAGGAAGTGGCATTGATGTAATATTCTAACAACACTCTCTGCAAGATAGAGGAATTCCCAGTACCAAAGAGAATGAGGATCCTAAGAATCATGTGACTGGTCTAAATGCGTCTATAGAAAAATATTTACAGGGATTTATAAAAGAAAATATATTTAGAGAACTGTTACTTTCAGAAAGAAACAAAAAATTGTGTGTAAGTATAAGTGGGAAGAGAAAAATGTTTTTAACATTCAATAAATGTTACATTTTACTGGCTTTTGGGTGAAATGTGTGGGTTTTAAGACACACCACTTCAGTACTGTAAATTGTAGTAACCTCGTACAAGGACATCCTTCTTTTTTCTTTGTATTGCTAAGGCAGATAATATGTTTGTGTTTAAATCTTAGTTAGGAATCACAATATTAAAAAAAGGTCAGATCACTACATTGCATGATTTAAGATTCATTTAATTAATTTTTGTTGTGTCTCATAATTCATATGGGAAGTTTAACAACAAAAATGGTGATTATATCATATGTACATATTGACTGCTGTGTAAACCAGAAATAGCTACATGGAAGAGATAAATAACAGCAGGAAGGTACTGTGATTACTGAATCTGTCTAAGTTGTTTCAGTAGATCAAATATTTATTGGCACTGCCATGTAAACAGTTCACATCAGGGAGCTGTAAATTATACCAAATGTGTGCAAGAGTTATATATAATGTCTGGAAACAAGAAATTTTGAATTTGTGTTCAATACAAATATGTCAATTAATTATGTAAAATCAAAATAAAGATATTATTACTACAATTTATCTTTTGGGTAATAAAATAAACAGCAAAAAAGCATTGCATTGGTTAATCCATTCTTTACTTTGATACCTTGAATTTATGTGTCAAAACTCAGTTGTAAGATTACTTTTTGAACAATATTTTTAACTGTACCTTTCTTTTAACTACATTACTGCATACATGTAGTGGCTAATAGCATTATATGCTTTACAACAGTCCATTCTGGCTTCTGCAACCCTGTATGATTTCAGTCCTTGATCATTACTGCAAAGAACTTTAAATTTGCTTCACTAGCTTAAGGCTTGGTTCACACCTATACATGAGGCTGTCAGTGCAGGAATAGCAGAGATTCCCTCACCCGCAACCTCATGCAGTGATAAGACGCTGGTCTGAGAAAACATGCGGGGCTGTCATTTTTTCTGAATGGCACCTCCACACAAGTGAAATCACAGTGCATGTGAGGGAGCAGGAACTGCAGGAAATCACATGGTCAAAATAATTTCCCTTCAGGCTGCATCTTGAAAAAGGTATATGCACCATTTTCTGTGGGAAATACAGGCATGGCAGCCCTATGAATTGAATGGGCTGCCATGTCTATGCAAATGTGAGCTGCCATGCCCATGGAAGCACACGCCGCAAAAATATTAGGTGTGAACCTAGCGTTAACATTTGCAGAGAATATTTAGGAAATGGGAGACATACTTTAAGTTTGTCCCTATTAATGTTGTGCTGAATGTTCCTGGGTTCAGTTTAGGACAGGATTATTCAACATTACTGAAGTTCAGGTGCTGAAACCGAGCCCCATTGAAGTCAATGGTAACCAAATGTTAAAATTCAGTAACTGCAGTTTTCTAAGCTAGTAGGCAAGGGGTTGTCAAACAAATAACACAGGGGACTGGGCACTGCCTGGGTGAACACAGACCAAAGCAAAAAATAATAATATGCAGTATTTCACAAAAGTGAGTACAACCCTCACATTTTTGTAAATATTTTATTATATATTTTCATGTGACAACACTGAAGAAATGACACGTTGCTACAATGTAAAGTAGAGAGTGTATAGCTGGTATTACAGTGTACATTTTCTGTCCCCTCAAAATAGCTCAGCACACAACCATTAATGTCTAAACCACTGGCAACAAAAGTGAGTACACCACTAAGTGAAAATGTCCAAATTGGGCCCAAAGTGTCAATATTGTGTGGCTACCATTATTTTTCAGCACTGCCTTAACTCTCTTGGGCATGGAGTTCACCAGAGCTTCACAGGTTGCCACTGGAGTCCTCTTCCACTCCTCCATGACAACATTACAGAGCTGGTGGATGTTAGAGACCTTGTGCTCCCCCACCTTCAATTTGAGGATGCCCCACAGATGCTCAATAGGGTCAGGTCTGGAGACATGCCTGGACAGTCCATCACCTTTATCCTTGGCAAGGCAGTGGTTGTCTTTGAGGTGTGTTTGGGGTTGTTATCATGTTGAAATGCTGCTCTGCAGCCCAATCTCCGAAGGGAGGGGATCATGCTCTGCTTCAGTATGTCACAGTACATGTTGGCATTCATGGTTTCCTCAATGAACTGTAGCTCCCCAGTGTCGGCAGCACTCATGCAGCCCCAGACCATAACACTCCCATCACCATGCTTGATTGTAGGTAAGACACACTTGTCTTTGTACTCCTCACCTGGTTCCCGCCACACATGCTTGACACCATCTGAACCAAATAAGTTTATCTTGGTCTCATTAGACCACAGGACATGATTCCAGTAATCCATGTCCTTAGTCTGCTTGTCTTCAGCAAACTGTTTGCGCGCTTTCTTGTGCATCATCTTTAGATGAGGCTTCCTTCTGGGATGACAACCATGCAGACCAATTTGATTCAGTGTTGGGCATATTGTCTGAGCACTGACAGGCTGACCCCCAACCCCTTCAACCTCTGCAGCAATGCTGGCAGCACTCATATATCTATTTCCCAAAGACAACCTCTTGATATGACACTGAGCTACGTGCACTCAACTTCTATGTTCGAGCATGGCGAGGCCTGTTCTGGGTGGAACCTGTCCTGTTAAACCACTGTATGGTCTTGGCCACTAGGGATGGTCCTGATGTTCGAGTCAAATGTAAGTTCACTTGAACATCGGATGTTTGTTTCTTTGGAGAACAACGAACAATATGGGGATCTTGCGGAGAGTTTGCCCGCTGCAGAGTAACTGTAACTGTAAAGCAGTGAGTGCTCAGCTTGTACTTGTATAACAGTGTAAATTTGCTGTCCCTTCAAAATAACTCAACACACAGCCATTAACCACTTCAATACTATGCACTTAGAACACTTTAATACCAGACCAATTTTCAGTTTTCAGTGCTGTTGCGCTTTGAATGACAATTGTGCGGTCGTGCGACGCTGCACCCAAACAAAGTTTTTATCATTTTGTTCCCACAAATAGAGCTTTCTTTTGGTGGTATTTGATCACCCCTGCGGTTTTTATTTTTTGTGCTACAAATAAAAAAAGACCGAAAATTTTGAAAAAAAAAAATACTCTATTTTTGTCACAAAACTTTGTAAATAAGTACATTTTCTCGATCACTGGTGGGCACTGATGAGGCTACACTGACGGGCACTGATGTGGCAGTACTGATTGGCACTGATGAGGCGGCACTGATGAGGCGGCACTTATATGCAGCAATGATGAGCACTGTTAGGCGGCACTGATAAGCAGCACTGACGGGTACTGAGAGGTGACACTGATATACAGCACTGATGGGCACTGATATACAGCACCAACGGACACTGCTAAGCGGCACTGATGGGCACTAATGGACAGCACTGATTGGCACTCATAGGCGGCACTGGGCACTGATAAGTGGCACTGATGGGCACTGATAGGTGGGCACTGGTAGGTGGCAGTGGTGGGCACTGATGTGTGGCACTGGTATGCATTGATAGGGGCACTGGTGGGCACTGATAGGGGCACTGGTGGGCATATACATTAATAGGGGCTCATTCCCTGGTGGTCCAGGGTGGCATCTGAAGGTGGCACTGAGTGATGGTGGACCTGAGCAGTATGTCACTTACCTGGTGGTCTAGGGGGGTCTCCCTGGTGGTCCAGATCGGCTCCCTGGTGGTCCTGGGTGGGCACATCCCTGGGCAGGCTCCCTGGTGGTCTAGGGTGGCGATCCGAGGGAGGGCTGTGCTGATAAATCATCAGCACAAACCCTCCCTGTCAGGGATGCAGCCAATCGGCTCTCCCCTCATCAGGTCTGCAGACCTGAGTACAGGAAAGCCGATAAACGGCTTTCCTGTATTACACTGTGACCAGCCGTGATTGGTCACGGCTGGTCACATGGTAAAGTGCTTCGGATCGAAGCACTTTACCGAGATCGGCATTGCGGGGGGTCAGAGTGACCCCCCACACCACCGATCGCCGCGATGCGTGCCCCCGGGGCGCGCGGCGGCTTTTTATCCTGAGGACGTCATATGACGTCCAGTCAGGATAACTTAGCCACTTCCAGGCCGCCATTCTGCATACGGCGGTCGGGAAGTGGTTAATGTCTAAACAGCTGGCAACAAAAGTGAGTACACCCCTAAGTGAAAATGTCCAAATTGGGCCCAATTATCCATTTTCCCTGCCCGGTGTCTTGTGTTTTGTTAGTGTTATAAGGACTCGGGTGTGAATGGGTAGCAGGTGTGTTAAATTTGGTGTTTGATGTCACTCTCACTTGCTCATACTGGTCACTGGATGGTTCTACATAGCACCTCATGGCAAAGAACTCACTGAGGATCTGAAAAAAAGTATTGTTATTCTACTTAAAGATAAGCCTAGGCTATAAGAAGATTGCCAAGACCCTGAAACTGAGCTGCAGCATGGTGGCCAAGACCATACAGCGGTTTAACAGGAAATGTTCCACTCAGAACAGGCCTCGCCATGGTCGACCAAAGAAATTGAGTGCACGCGCTCAGTGTCATATCCAGAGGTTGCCTTTGGGAAATAGACGTATGAGTGCTGCCAGCATTGCTGCAGAGGTTGATGGGGTGGGGGTTCAACCTGTCAGTGCTCAGACCATAAGCCGCACACTGCATCAAATTGGTCTACATGACTGTCATCCCAGAAGGAAGCCTCTTCTAAAGATGATGCACAAGAAACCCCACAAACAGTTTGCTGAAGACAAGCAGACAAAAGACATCTGATGAGACCAAAGTAAACTTATTTGGTTCATATGGTGTCAAGCGTGTGGTGGCAACCAGGTGATGAGTACAAAGACAAGTGTGTCTTGCCTACAGACAAGCATGGTGGTGGGAGTGTCATGGTCTGGGGCTGCATGAGTACTGCTGGCACTGGAGAGCTGCACATCATTGAAGGAACCATGAATGTCAACATATACTGTGACATCCTGAAGCAGAGCATGATCCCCTCCCTTTGGAGATTGGGCTGCAGAGCAGCATTTCAACATGATAACGACACCAAACACACCACCATGACGACCACTGCCTTGCTAAAGAAGCTGAGGGTAAAGGTGATGGACTGGCCAAGCATGTCTCCAGACCTAAACCCTATTGAGCATCTGTGAGACATCCTTAAACATAAGGTGGAAGAGTGCAAGGTCTCTAACATCCACCAGCTCTGTGATGTCATCTTGGAGGAGTGGAAGAGGACTCCAGTGGCAACCTGTGAAGCTCTGGTGAACTCCATGCCCAAGAGGGTTAAGGCAGTGTTGGAAAATAATGGTGGCCACACAAAATTTTGACACTTTGGGCCCATTTTCATTTAGGGGTGTACTCACTTTTGTTGCCAATGGTTTAGACATTAATTGCTGTGTGTTGAGTTATTATGAGGGAATAACAGTATCTCACAAAAGTGAGTACACCCCTCACATTTTGGTAAATATTTTATTCTTTTCATGTGACAACATTGAAGAAATGACACTTTGCTACAATGTAAAGTAGTGAGTGTACTGCTTGTATAACAGTTTAAATTTGCTGTCCCCTCACAATAACTGTCTAAACCTCTGACAACAAAAGTGAGTACAAGTGAAAATGTTCAAATTGGTCCCAATTAGTCATTTACACTCCTCGGTGTCATGGGACCTGTTAGTGTTACAAGTAGAGTTGATCGAACCCCCCGGATGTTCGGGTTCGGTGGGTTCGGCTGAACTTTGGGAAAAAGTCCGGGTTCGGCACCGAACTCGACCCGAACTTTATCCCGGACCCCATTGAAGTCAATGGGGACCTGAACTTTTCAGCACAAAAATGGCTGTTACAAACTCCTGGCAAGTTCTAGAGGACTGCAAAAGGAAGTAAAATGGGGGTAAGAGTAGGGCAAGTGCCCTACAAAAGAAATGGGGATAGGGAAAATAAATTAAAATCAAATAAAGGACTTCCGGTTCCTGCGCCGCATGGAGAGGAGCTAGGAGGCATCAGCTCCGCTCCCCTGCCAATGATCCAGCCTTGAAAAACAGCGATTCACGGTGATTCCCGGTGGTATACCCCTGCCTGACCTGCCCTTAACTCCAGGGACCGGACAACGAACGACCGCAACTCAGTCTTCCTCAGCGGGAGAGCAGACGCACGCTGCAGCCAACATGGCCGCCGCTCCAAAGGCACAGACAATGACTTTTGCTGCTAAGCTAATAGCACCTGCCACACTCCAACACACGGACAGTTCTGCCACCCCACAGCACCAGCAGCAAACAGACTCCCCGATGGCAGACCCCTCCTCCCCGGCTGATATCGCACAAGCGGTTGCAGTGCTCATGAGGCCCATCATCTCTGAAGCAGTCGAAGCGGCTGTGCAGAAAGGGATAGAACACCTCCATAAGGAAATACAAGCACAGGCATCCAGGCTGGAGCAAGCTGAAGACAGAATATCCAATATTGAAGATGACACTACTGCTCTAATCGCATCAGTCACAAAACTCACTACAACACAGAAAGAGCTCCAAGACAAGGTAATTGATTTAGAGAACAGGGCCAGGAGGAATAATCTCCGTATCATAGGCCTCCCAGAGTCATATTCTCCTCACTCTCTCCCTAAAATCTGTGCTGTGGCCATACCTGATTTACTGGGACTCCACACCCCATGCACAGTGGAAAGAGCACACAGGCTAGGTCAGCCCTCAGACACACGATCCAAGCCCAGAGAAGTTATTGTGAAATACCTGAATTACGCAGACAAGCAGGCCATTCTGCAAAGCTTCAGAAAATCCCGCTCACTGTCATTTGAAGGCCATAACCTCTTGATTTTTGCGGATTATTCCATAGAAATCATGCAAAGAAGAAAGGCGTTTTCTCCTATCTGCTCTACTCTCCACGACCTAAACATCAGATTCAGCCTGGCCTATCCAGCCACTTTATACTTCCAGACGCCACAAGGAGAGAAACTTTCGTTCACCTCCCCACTGGAAGCAGAGATGTCCCATCGGAACCTCACCCTACCCATGCTTGACCGGGGACACCTCTGGTCATGCACCATAGAACCAGAGCTTGCAATCACCCGTACCTATCCCATACTACTCAACCTGTCTTGGCCCACTTGAACACCCCACATCCTACCCAAACCATGGCGGAATGATCATCGAACTGTAAGGGCCTTACCAGGGCCACCCCAAGGGGGGCCCTTATCTATGCAAAACTTCAAACAGAAATGCAGTTTGTGGTAGGCTATGAAGCTATGGTGAATTGTTTAATGTTCCTCGCTGTTTACTGTTTCTCACATTATTGGAATTATGTTTTATTGACCCCCCCCAGATTCAGTGCCAAGTGCTTGGATTCCTCTCCCGTGACCTTGTGGCCTGGGAGTGGACTCCAACACCCATGGGCACCAAGTATGTGGGCTTTAAAGGTCTCCAGAAACACCTACAGGGCTCCTCTGCCCGCCGACATACACCTACCAGTGGCACGGTCCGACATCCCTCCCCCTTCCTCCTCCCCCCTCCTCTTACCCATGCCCTCCCCCCTTCCCCCCTCCAGTCCCCCCCCTGTACCCACTCCCAGCCCGCCGGGATGATGCCCCCAACTTTTATACATCTGGCAGGGGCGGACTCCGAAAGTTGGTTTGTGCCCCCCTTTATGCGGAAAAAAGTGAAGTCCTTAAGACCCATTTTCATTGGTACGTTCTTCCGATGTATTCAATGTTTTAGCTTCCTTCTCTCATATAACAGAAACATCTGTTTTGCGCTGTGTCCACTCCTCAGCTTGGGAAGATACCACTTATGGAGGACCCGGTGTGGGCCCTCCCATAACCTCAATCTCCAAATCAATACAGCATGGATCCCCCCAAGCTCGGGAGTAACCTAACAGCAGTATCGTGGAATGTCAAGGGGTTGAGGTCACCCCAAAAACGCATGCAAATCCTTAGACAACTGAAAAAGCTCAAGGCTGATGTGGGTCTATTACAAGAGACACCTAGGGGGAGAGGATCTTCCAAGACTCCGCAAATTGTGGGTGGGTAAAGTGGTAGCCTCCCCTGCACTAGGGAGAAAAGCTGGAGTGGCTATCCTTCATAAGAAGCTCCCCTATTCCATACGGAACACAATCACAGATTCAGCGGGCCGTAGGGTCACCCTCAGCTTAACCATAGCTGGGAAGGAACTTGCCATTTCCAACATATATGCAGATAATTCCCCTTCACAAACCTACTATCAAAATCTAACCACATGGGCTCTGCAAATAGCTGAACCCCTCCACCTCCTGGGGGGTGATTTTAACTCGATCATACACTCCTCCGATGACCGCACATCACATCACCCCCCGCATCCCAGCGCATCACATTCTCACCCGACACCACTAGCTGAAGCGGTAGATACACTTCACCTAACGGACGTCTGGCGCATGCTCCATCCAATTGACAAGGAGTATACTTTCTACTCCCACCCCCACAAAACATTTTCCCACATTGACTATTTGTTTGCTTCCCCTGCCCTTCTCCCCAAGATAGCGTCCGCAACCATTGAAGATATGGCAATCTCTGATCACGCCCCAGTGACTGTCAAATTCTCCAACCTAACCCACAGGGCACCAGGAGCGCCTTGGAGGTTCCCCTCCTACCTAGCCCAGAACGAAGAACTAGGAACCTCCCTCCAACAGGCCTGGTCTGAATATCAGGCGAACAACAATGAGCACCGCCAATCACCCAACCTCTACTGGGAGGCAGGTAAAGCCTTCCTCAGAGGTCATATCATTTCCTATGCCAATAAATTTAAAAAACAAATTCTCACCAATATGCAGAAAGCCAGTGAAGCACTCAAAGAAGCCCACAGACTGCTAAACCAATCATGCACTCCTGAGAACATCCTTGCCTGGCAACATGCTAAACAAGCGTTTGACCAATGGTCAGCCAACCAAGAAGCAACCCACCAATTTCACACCAAACTATTTTTTCACAAACATGGCAACAAAGCCGGAAAATTGCTAGCACGGATGGTCTCAGGCGGATTCACCCCCACACATATCTCATCCCTAAGGGACCCAACGGGCAACGTTTCCTCGGACCCATCACACATAGAAAATATCCTCACATCCTACTACAGAGCCCTATATGCGAAGGACCACATTGACGCCAATAAAGCGGCGGATATACTACTGACTACCAACCTCCCTAAAATCACTACAACTCAATTAGAGACCCTAAATGCTCCAATCACCCTTCCAGAAATCCTGACCACTATCAGGTCCATGGCTGGTAGCAAAGCCCCCGGACCTGATGGCCTATCAGCGGAATTTTACAAACTGACCTCAGACTACATACCAGAGACGCTGCATCATGTTTATACATCTATCTGGGATGGTGGTCCCTACCTCCCTACAGGACACCAGGCATATATTAAACTCCTACCTAAAGGCAACAAAGATCCCCTATCCCCAGGCTCTTATAGGCCGATCTCACTTATAAATGTGGATGCTAAAATCTTGTCAAAAATCATAGCATCACGCCTGGCCACCATACTTCCCTCCATCATCCACCCTGCACAATCAGGCTTCATCCAGGGTAGATTCGCCGCCCTAAATATTAGGAAAGTACTCCTTATCCGAGAGCAAGCCAAGAGACACCCTGACAATGACATTGCCATAATAGCACTAGACGCCGAAAAGGCTTTCGATAACATCAGTTTTGATTGGCTTTTCCAGGTATTATCCTCCTTCGGCTTCACGGGTCCCTTTCTCAATTTTATACAGGACATGTATGCTAAACCAACAGCCCGTCTGGTCACTCCGAACTTCACATCCCTGGAGTTCCCCTTGGCTAAAGGGACTCGCCAGGGTTGGCCTCTCTCGCCACTCCTATTCAATTTAACAATAGAACCCCTCTCACGCATACTCAATTCTTCCCAGGGAATCAGCAGGATCCCCATAGGGGACAGAATGTGCCACTCGGCTCTTTTTGCCGATGACATTGTCCTGTTCTCCGCAGACCCACCCAAGATTTTGTCTTTCTAAACCATACCCTCCAAATGTTCAGAGATTGTACAGGTATGAAAATAAACTTTGATAAAAGTGAGGTGCTTCCCTTCAAATCATCGTAGGGCGGAGTCTTGGAGGTCCTCTTCTCCCTTTCTTATAGCACGAGGACATATCAAATACCTGGGCATCCTCATAGGCAAGGACCCGTCCTCTCTATATTCCTTGAACTACCCACAGCTAATAGCAAAAATTAGGAAAGACTTGCAGACTTGGCTGTCTCTCCCTCTCTCGCTCTTCGGGAGATGCCATCTGATCAAAATGATCCCATTTGCAAGGCTGCTGTACCCCCTGCAGACGCTGCTTCTTCTCCTCAAACACAAGGACGTGCAAAATTTACATGCAGCATTCTCTTCATTTATCTGGAGAGGAAAACGACCCAGAATTGCTTTACAAAAACTTTGCCTCCTGAAGAGCGAGGGAGGAACGGGCCTTCCCAATCTGAGAGCTTACAATCTAGCCTGCCTATTGAGGAATGGACTTGATTGGATCGCAAGAAAGTCTACCTACTCAAACTTTGCTCTGGAGGAGATCACCTCCCCATACAACTTAGCAGCGACCCTTCATGCCAAGATATCCTCTCTCCCAACGCAGATACGACACAATTTAGTCTTAAGGGACACTATTGTGGCATGGAGGGAAACGAGAAAACTGCTACAACTCCCCTTCTCAATCTCACTGTCTCTCCCGATACTAGGGAACCCCATGTTCCCCCCCTCCATAAACACACCAGCGTTCAGGATCTGGGAAGCAAGGGGTCTGACTAAGGTCATACAATTATTTGACCCGGGCCTCAATTCACTTAAACCATTCTCGGTCCTCAGCGAAGAGTTCTCCTTACCACCATCACATGGCTTCCACTACCTGCAAATTAAATATTATCTGCAGTCGAGCCGAGGAAATCATCAATCTCCCTGCGCCTCTTCCTTCTTGGACACTATGCTCACAACAGGGAACTATTCCATCTCTACAATCTACGGACACCTGACTCTACTCCAATCCTCAAAACACTCGACCCACCAGTTCCACCCCTGGAGCTCAGTCTTGAACGACACCCAAGCACTGGAACAGATTCTTCTTGGATACAAAAAAATTTGCTCTCTAATATCAGCAGAAACCTTGAGAGAAACGCAATTTAAACTGGCACACAGGGCTTACCTCCCTATAATATTCACCCCAGGTGCACCACACCAAGGCATCTGCCCCTGGTGTCTAGCTCACAGACCATCATTATTCCATAAGCTCTAGCAATGCCCCCACATTTCCCGCTTCTGGGACACGATTCTAACATATATTGGGAAAGTTAAGGGAAGTGTTGTCCCAAAGGATCCCATCATCTGCCTCTTCAGCGGAAACCCCTCAACATCGCAATCAGACTTGGTGACTAATACTACATCTAGCTGGGTACACATCTGCCTTCTTGCGGCAAGAAGATCCATCATGCAAACATGGATTCAAACAACACCACCAAAACTGAGTCAAGTCAAACAATCCCTCCTCTCCCTTCTTTACCTAGAGAAACAAGACACCATCAACATGAAGTTCTTGCAAACAAAAAAGTTCTTCTCAAGATGGAGGAGTTTCATAGAGTACTCCTTCAGCCCAGCGGAGATTAACAACTTCATGATCTCTTTCAAATTTTCGGATTGCTATCTTAAAGCCGACCTGACTAATTCCTTGGGCAAACTCAAAGTCCGGGACTTTTACCAACACTCCAACAAGTAACTTGAGTCTTCCTACTCCCCCCCCCTTCTTTTTGACGTTCCACGCGAGATCGCACTGATTCTCGTCTTGCCTAATTCCGGGATCAAAAGGCCCCCGATCCCCTCCTACTGTATCAACTCCCCCCCTGAGATGGTTATGGACACAGTAAAGCAAAACACGATCTAACATGCTTGTATACTTTATTTTTCAATAATGAACTGTACTCCCCTTCATCGGTTGTGCCTCAATACTTTGTTATAGAGTTATTTTTCTTATGTATAATGCCTAAACCTCTGAGATGTATTTTTCTTATTCATAACTTGATCCCCGCGTGGGAACTTTGTACTCTTTGAAAAATTCAATAAAATATGTTTAAAAAAAAAAAAGAACATCTAATAAAAAACAAATGGAAGGGGGGGGGGTGGATGTGGAGTAGAAGGAGGTAGCCAACACTGTGTTTTTTTTTTTTGTTTATAAATGGGGTAGCCCCCAAAATATTGAGGCATATTCAAAAAAACAATTATACGAATGGCTGTGTGAGTCCGGTCTAAATGTCTATTCTGCTCAAGGTACAGACAAGTCTTGTGGTATCCATGCCTGGTTCATTTTAATAAACGCTAGCTTGTCCACGTTGGCTGTGGACAGGCGGCTGCGCTTGTCTGTGATAACGCCCCCTGCCATGCTAAGCACACGTTCAGACAGTACACTGGCTGCAGGGCAGGCCAGCACCTCCAAACTCATAAACGGCAAGCTCAGGCCATGTGCCCAATTTGGAGACCCAGAAGTTGAATGGGGCAGACTCATCAGTCAGTACGTGTAGGAGTGTGCACATATACTCTTCCACCATGTTGCTGAAATGCAGCCTCCTGCTAAGACGTTGTCTATCGGCTGGTGGTGCTGTTTGTTGTGGTGGGCTGCTGACAAAGCTTTGCCACATTTCGGCCATGCTAACCCTGCCTTCTGAGGTGCTGGCGGTGCGCCAGCTGCATTGGCGGCCTCTTCCTCCTCCTCCTTTGCCTTCGCCTTGTGCTTCCACTGAGCCCCTGGTGTCATTTGGGAATGCCCTCAGCAGCGCGTCTACCAGCGTGTGCTTGCAGTCATGCGTCTTCAGATCACGCTCCAGTGAGGGAATTAAGGATGGCACGTTGTCCTTGTAACGGGGATCCAGCAGGGTGGCCACCCAATAATCAGCACACGTTACAATGTGGGGAACTCAGTTGTCGTTGCACAGGCATTGCAGCATGTGGTCAGCCATGTGTGCCAGGCTACCCAGAGGCAAAGACAAGCTATCCTCTGTGGGAGGTGTATCATCTGTGTCCTCCGTATCCCCCCAGCCACACTCCAGTGATGCCTACGAGCTGCGTTGGGTGCCACCCTGCTGCGGTTCCTCCTCCTCCTCCTCATGATCTTCCTCGTCCTCCTCATCCTTCTGAACTGTGCCCTGGCTTGAATATTTTTTTACCTGGCCTATGCTGGTGCAGGAACCCACCCTCTGAGCCACTTGTCAATGACTGGCCTGATAACCATGGAAATGACCCCTCTTCCTCCTCCTCCTCATCCCCCTGTGCCACATCCTCTTCCATCATGGCCCGAAGTGTTTTTTCAAGGAGACATAGAAGTGGGATAGTAACGCTGAGAACAGCGTCATCGGCACTGGCCATGTTGGTGGAGTACTTGAAACACCGCAATATGCTACACAGGTCTCGCATGGAGGTCCAATCGTTGGTGGTGAAGTGGTGCTGTTCCGCCGAGCGACTGACCCGTGCGTGCTGCAGCTGAAACTCCACTATTGCCTGCTGCTGCTCGCACAGTCTCTCCAGCATGTGCAAGGTGGAGTTCCACCTTGTGGGCACGTCGCATATGAGGCGGTGAGCGGGAAGGCCGAAGTTCCGCTGCAGCGCAGACAGGCGAGCAGCAGCAGAGTGAGAACGCCGAAGTGCGCACAAACGGCCTGCACTTTCTGCAGCAGTTCTGACATATCCGGGTAGTTTTTTAGAAATTTTTGTACCACCAAATTCAGCACATGCACCAGGCAAGGGATGTGCGTCAAATAGGCTAGGCCCAGAGCTGCTACGAGATTTTGCCCATTGTTGCACACCACCAGGCCGGGCTTGAGGCTCAGTGGCAACAACCACTCATTGGTCTGTTTTTCAATGCCCGTCCACAGCTCCTGCGCAGTGTGGGGTTTATCCCCCAAACATATCAGTTTTAAAACAGCCTGCTGTCTTTTCCCCCTGGATGTGCTGATGTTGGTGGTGTAGGTGTTATGCTGAGCGGATGAGGAGGTGGTCGAGGAGGAGGAAGCGCAGTAGGAGGAGGAGGCAACAGGAGGCAAAGAGAAATGCCCTGCAATCCTCGGTGGTGGAAGGACATTCGCCAAATGGCTAGCCGGCTCAGGCCCACCGGCCACTACATTTGCCCAGTGTGCAGTTAGCGAGATATAGCGTCCCTGCCCGTGCTTACTGGTCCAGGTATCAGTGGTTATGTGGACCTTGTCACAGATGGCGTTGCACAGTGCACACTTGATCTTGTCCCCAACTTGTTTGTGCAGGGAAGGGATGGCTCGCCTGGAAAAATAGTGGCGGCTGGGAACCACGTACTGTGGGACAGCCACCGCCATCAGGTTTTTGAAACTGTCCGTGTTGACAGCATTTCAAAGGTCAGGAATTTTGAAATGCTGGCATTCAGGGCCAGGGATCGCGGGTGGGTAGGGGGTACTTCCTCTTTCTCTCCAGTGTTTGGGAGATGGAGAGCTGTAAGCTTCCGTGGAACCATGGTGTGGAAATGCTTGGAGACGGTGGTGGACATGGTGGCATTGCTGTCATATCGTCTGTTTGCTGGGTGGCAGGTGACCCTGTCACGGTAGAGGTGGAGGAAGTGGGTCGTTTGTCTGCTATACTGTCGTTACGGTGGTACAGGTGGTGGCAGAGGTTCGTAAAGGTGTGGTACCAAGGTGCCTTCGAATGTCGAGAGGTAGAGGGTTTGTGACCTCTCTTTCTCCTTCATGGGGGATGGGTGGGCGCTAGGGACCGGGACTTACGGTCGTAAAGTTTTAAGGACTGGAAACTTTACGACAGTTGTGCCTGTCAAAGTTTTTGGACTACCGCCACCGACAGGGTGTCATGCACCAAGGGTCGGCGGTGATAAAAAGGTCCGCTCGGTAGGGAAGGGACGTGTTTGTTCAACCCCTGTTCTAGTTCACA
>BLSH010045404.1:21991-33679 GCA_018402905.1 Glandirana rugosa | reverse complement strand
CTTCCAGCGCGTGCAACCCCTAACACTACCGTCCTTATGTGTAGCCTATCCCCTTATTTAGCCCGAGTAAGCTGTAGCGCTGATACAGTAATTAATAACGAACACTCAGGGCTAACGTACCCACAGACCGTGGTGGGTAAAGTAAGAGTATGCTGAATGAACGTGCACGTATGACGTATGTTATACGGGTGAGTATAATATGTTCTATAACATTTTTACAAACGAAACTCAGCCCGTATGGATCCGTAGACGTGACAGATCCTGCTCCCCCTATGCCATCGAGAAAGAAGGAAATTGTAGCCCAACACACCTGTACCTGAACAATCTCCAGACCACGCACAAACGCACTACCTGACGAAAGATAATAAAAAACGTATCGCATAAACTGCAGCGACTGCCGAATTAAGCTACTGTAGCGAAATGACAGATAAAATGACATAAACAACTGCAGCGAAAAGCATACCCCTAAAGACATGATACAAACAAATGACATAAAAACAACAGCAACAGCACAACGCAGACACAAATGACATAATAATGCCTTGACAAGCAGATAATGATTATCAGACACTGGCGTAACACGCAGGTGAAAGACTGACATGACTGCAGAGATAAAAATGCAGTCACTACTGACATGACAACTGTAGTAAACAAGTGAAGCAATAACGACATGATACTGTCGTGCTGAGGACCGTCGATATAATGACATGATGCTGTAATGAAAAGAGTGGACAAATAATGACATGATACTGCCACTAAAACGCAGACAAATAATGACATGATACTGCAACTAAAACGCAGAAAAATAATGACATGATACTGCAACTGAAAACGCAGACGAAAACTTGACATAATGCTGCAACTAAACGCAGACAAATGACATGATACTACAATTAAAAATGCAGACAAAAGATGACAAGATACTGCAACTAAAACGCAGACAAATAATGACATGATGCTGACACTAAATGCAGAAAACGAACGACATGATAATGCCACTAAAAACGCAGACAAATAATGACCTGATACTGCGACTAAAACGCACACAAATAATCAAGGCCTGATACTGCAACTAAACGCAGACAAAAATTAACATGAAACAAAGGAAGCAGACGCTGACATGAAACTGAGCGCAAATAGCATGAGAGTAAACATCTAAGAGCCTCCATGGAAGGCAAAGCAGCAAACAATTGAATTGTACACTGAAACACAATAATACCCCCAAATGACACATACCCAATATGACAGCTGCTGCTTGGCAATACCCCAACCAACCCTGAAGCAGCACACTATCCCACCCTCACCCCTTTAATCCTAAATCCATATCTCCCACACACTTCTTACTACAGCCAGGAGGGGGAACCCTCCCACTACAACCAGAGGCTCCCTAGCTGAATTTCCTGTATCTAAATTCCCCATATTCGATGTCCGATTTGCCATGAAAATGCCCGGCCATAGGTACGGCGATACCCCACTCTCCCCCCCCCCCCCTGTGGCCCCCTGTACCTGAACCACTTCCGAGCTTTCCCCGCAAGCTGAAGTGGCCCCGACCTCACTAATCCTCGTAACCCTGCGACCCGGAAGTTCTCATCAGACAGGAAATGCTGTCACGCCAGCTGCTTCCCAAAGACCACAAGACCAGCCGACGCTGACAGGGAGGAGAATGGAGTGTTATATACTCCAGACTCCTCCCACAAATCCAGGCTAGCCTGTGGCCAGCCTTAAAACTTATTGGACTGTGAAGGGGTTATTAAGGGTAAATAGTTGTTGTTGGGTTAGAGAGGGCAGTTTGATGTGGTTGAGGAAGGTATTTATTTCTTCTTGGGATGGTTGGTGAGTACCTCGTTCATTTTTAATGTTGTATAGGCTACTATAATATGTACTGAACATGTCAGCTATAGCTTGGGGGTTAATAATCTTTTCTTTGGTAATTGGATGGTAGAGGCGATGAATTAGATTTTAGGCACTGTCATTTGATTCTAGAGGACATGGCTTTGCCCGCTTTGTTGCCCGTGGAATACATTGTGGCTTTAAGTTTCCTTTGTGCTCTCTCATAATTTTCTAGTAAGAGAGATCTAAGTTATTATCTTATAGAGAAGATTTTATATTGGAGAGAAGGAGAAGGTTTTTGTTAAGAGATTCTGAGGTAGCTATATCTGCAGTAAGTATGTCTAGGCGCTGTGTCCTCTTTTTCTTTGCCCTAGCTCCATGTTGGATGAGTGAATCCCTAATTACTGCCTTGTGAGCATTCCACAGTGTCGCTGGGTGATCAATTGAGTTGAGACGGAAGAATTCCTCTAAATACTCTAACAGTGTTTTGGCCAGAGGCGTAACGATAGGGGTTGCAGGGGTTGCGATTGCAACCGGGCCCCATGCTCCAGGGGGCCCATGTGCTTCCCTTGTACACCTGGATAGGAGTGATGGCGGGGGTGGCATTTAGACGTTTTATTTATTCTATTTTTGTCCTAATGCAGGAGATTGGTTCCTCTATATGCTGCCCCCGCAGCCCCTCCTATCCAGTTTACTTGTCTTCTGCTGTTCCCAGGGTCCCACTGCGGGACCGTAATAAAGGGACCCGTGATAGGAGTAAAGGGCCCCAGGATCAGCAAGAAGAGGGAAGGGCCCTGGCCAGGGATCGGGGGGCCCTTCCTAATTTCTTGAACCCGGGCCCTGAAGGTTCAAGTTACGCCTCTGGTTTTGGCGTACAATGGGTCCTGTAATAGGAGGTTGTTGGCCAGCCACAGAAAGGTGTGGGGGTGGGATGGTTTGTTAGAAACTGTGATACTGATGGGGACATGATCAGACCATGTGACCTTATGGATGCTTGAGGCTGAAACTTTCTGAAGTAGCCACTTATCAATTAGAAAAAAATCTATTCGTGAGTATGTGTTGAGCAGTGGGGAGAAAGTATAATCTCTCTGCTCTGCGTGACAACACCTCCACACATGGTACAAATCATTGGAAATGATACACTTGTGAAGAGGGGATTCATGTCTTTTAGGTTCAGAGGCTGAATCCTGTCTGTTATTGGGAACTGCATTAAAATCTCCACATATCAGGAGGTGACTTGTTGAAGGGCCTTTGCTTTTTTCACCACCTTCTTCAAGAAAGTTACTTGGTGTTGGTTGGGTGCATAGAGGGATACAAGTGTGTATTGCGTATTGGCAATGGAGCATAGAAGGATAATATATCATCCTTTGGGGTCTGTAGTACAATTGTGAAGTTAGAATTCGACAGTATCCCGAATGGCTATAAGTATCCCTCTTTGTTTCTTCATATAGGAAGCCTTTAATATGTGGGGGAAGTTCTTATGTGAGCAGAGAGGAGTTGCGCTTTGATCAAAGTGAGTCTCTTGGATGCAAAGGACATCGACACTAAGCGACAGGGCTGTTTTCCACATGGAGGCCCGTTTTACAGGATGGTGGAGGCCATTTGCATTCAGGTACACCACTGTTGAAGGCCATTGTTTGAGGTGAGGTGGGTGTAGGTTGCAGTGAGCAAACTTACAGATAGAAGGTCCGCTGAATGTGAGGTCTAGTGGATAGTTGAACAAGCGGTGCTTTCTTTGGAAGATTCCAGGAGAGTTGTTTAGAGGGAGTCTGGTGTGAGTCTGTAGTTTAGGGAAAAGATAGAGTCCCCACTCTGGCATGAAATAGTATGTGATCTGATGAGCAATGGTATGACGTTAGCTGTATCCTGCAAGGTATAGATTTCTGAAAAGGAGAAGTGTTAAATACAACTGAAAAAAAAACAGTAGAACAAAGCAGTCAGCAATAAGAGACTCTATGAGGTGCTGATAGAACTTGGGGGGAATGTTCGAGAGTTGTGTTGCAACATGCAGAGGGCCCAACTGGAGGGCTAGTTTGATGGCATTTGTGAAGGCGGGAGCAGTCATTTATATTTGGATTTGTGGTTTCATTGGCAACGTTACCCATGTTGGGGCTGATTGGAATAGCCCGAGGAGTTAGGGACATCTGCTGGTAACTCTGGAATAATTCCCCATGAGTGGAGAAGTTTCATTCCTTTTACAATGGTAGCTATAGCATGAGTTGTACCATTTCTTGTGATCAGCAGGGTAGCCGGATGCTACTATTTGTAGATCAGCTTATGGTTATTGAGGGCCTTGGTTACTGTTTTCAATTGCCTTCTCATTTGCAGCGTATGTTGCGAGAGGCCTGCAAAGATTTGGATATCAGTGGAAGGGGCAGGTAGGTTTGTTGGTGCCCTTGCTTTAGCTAAGTGGAGTGGAGGGGAGAGGATGGCAGTGGGATATCCTCTGTGTTGTTTGTATCGGCATCAGGCAGGTCTGTGTAGGCCAAGGGGTGCCGTGATATGCAGGCGGCAGCGCCATCTTGGGCCTTCTCCCTGCCTGGATCCGGCCAGTGGAAGAAGGCTGTCTTCTTTTTAGAGCAGTGATTGTCTTTGTGCTTGTGGGACATTGTAGGTGGATGTCACCGGGGATGTTGCAATGCCTTGGTGTGGTGATCTGAGCTGGGTGCCCGTCTGTGTCCCTGGCGAGGTCCGGATGGCTGCGGAGAGCTCTCGGCTTAAGCTGCCATTACAAGCGCTCACAAGCCATGCCCCCTTGTTTGTTTTTTAATATTCAAATCTTTTACCAATAAATCTGGCAAGCCGCCAAGTTTTAAGGAAAATTACCTGCACGCTGACAATTTTTCCTCAGGATAGTTGATCCCTACGAGCTAATCGCTCACACATGGGGGAGTTCAGCGGGCACCTTTCCAAGATGGAGGAAATTCTGAAGGCCCTGCTTCAAGCTAATGCAGCTCAGTGGGAAACCAATTGGCAGGGCGCAGAGGCTGCTGCAGCACAACAGGCAGCTCAGCAGGAAACCAACCTCTGGGTCGCACAGGCCGCGGCAGCACGGGAAGAAAGTCGCCAAGCTATTGCGGTACAACAGATGATGGACCAACAGTTTGCGGGGGCCCTGCTGGGATTAAAGAAGGGGCCCGCACCTCCGGTGACAGTGGAACCAAAGTTGGTACGCGCCTCTTACCACATGCAGAAGCTGACAGCTGTGGATGACGTGGAGGCATACCTCACGACTTTTGAGTCGCTCTTTGTGAAGGATGGCTAAAAGAACAGTGGGAGGGACTGTTAGCACCATTTTTGACTGCTGAACCCCAGAAAGCATACTTTGATCTGGAATCAGATAAGGTCCAGGACTATGAGACTCTAAAGGCAGAGATACTCACATGCCTAGGGCTCACCATGGCAGTCTGGGCCTAACGGGACCTACCGCACCTCGGACCTCAGCGGACCTACTCACAGATGTTCAACCTGGTCCAACTCAACAGGAAGTGGCTACAGCCGGAGACTTTGCCAGGTCCCCAGATTGTGGAGCGTGTGGTCATGGACATCTATCTATGTGCACTCCCTGCTGCTTTGAGGAAATGGGTCAGTCATGGGGATCCCAAAACTGCCAACCAACTTGTGGACCTTATGGAGAGATACACTGCTGCTGAGGACTTGTTGCACCCATCTGCGCCCCACTCCAATGTATCTAGGGGTGAAAGATCTCCCGGTCGACCCAGTAAGACTGTTCCAGGGGTCAGGGGCATGGGGAAATTTTATAAGGCTGCTATGATTCAAGAGGCTATGGGCTCTAGACCTGGAGACTGGCTAAAGAAGCCAGGAAGGTCTTGGGAACCCTGGAAGGAACTGGGTATAGAGCACATACAGTGCTACTGATGCCATGCATTGGGCCATATTGCTGCCAATTGTCCCCTGAATGCAATGTGAATGTACTTATGTAAATAGACACCTTTCTCTTGTTGCACAGATCGCATATACAGCATCATGTTCAAATTGCATGGAAAAGCAAATGTGTGTGATTTTTGTTGATGGAAAGCCAGTCACTGTACTGCTTGACTCTGGTAGTGTGGTAACGTTGGTAAAAAGCAATTATATAAATCCTGCAAGGTTACACCCTAGCACTGTCGGGGTCATTTGCATCCATGGGGACACTCGTGACTGATGGTGGTAGTTGAGATTGACACCCGTTGGGGCAGTGTGACTCATTCAGTGGGGGTAGTACTTTTACTGCTATATGATTTATTTTCATGTAAGGCCATTCCAGCTCTCTACCATCATGTGGAAGGCAATGTTTTGGCCTCTTTGGACAGGGCAGTAAGCAGCAAGGTTCATATTACCGCTGACTCATGGTCCAGCAGCCATGGTCAGGGACGTTACCTTTCCTTCATGGCACACTGGGTAACTCTGCTGGCAGCTGGGAAGGATGCAGGACAGGGTTCAGTGTTGGAGCTAGTTCCACCACCACGCCTCCAAATATCTGGTGGTGATTCTGCCATGTCTGCCTGCTCCACCCCTCCTCTTCTTCTTCCTCTGTGGCCTCTTCTGCAGAATTGTCCTCTGAACCAGCAGTGCTCCATAAGCGTTCAAGGAGCTTTGCAAGCAGTCAGGCTAAATGATGCCATGTGGTGCTTCAGTTGGTCTGTCTAGGGGACAGGAGTTACCCTGGGCCAGAGATTCTGTCAGCTCTGTAGGGGCAGGCTCAGAGGTGGTTGACACCACGGCAGCTTGAGCCGCGTTTCTTGACCAGGTGCAGCGTTTCTTGACCAGGTACCCAGGCTAACCAGATATTCTGAGGCTACTGATCAAGGATGCATGCGCTGTCCTATCACCATTTGAGGAGGCCACAAGGATGGTTGAGCCGTGACAATGCATGCATCAGTGACACTGTCCCTCTAGTTTTCCTGCTGGAGCATATGCCTCGTGGAATCATGGACAGGGCACTTGAGCCAGAACAGTGAGAGGAAAAGGAGGACTTCCTTTCCTCTTAAGGTTCCCTTTATGCAGACAGCATTCCTGCGGGGCCGCCAAACACACAGGAAGAAGAGGAGGAGGGTGAGGAGGGTGAGGAGGATTGTGTCAGCATGGGTGTAGAGGATAACATGCAGCAGTCTTCAAGGGATGGTTTTCAGTACCCAGAAACCCAAGGAATTATACGTGGTTAGGATGAGGTAGTTCCTGACAATGTCATCCTCAGTGACCCAGAGAACTCAGAATATCATGCCTCTGCAAACTGCTCCCTGATTCTGCAAAGTCTGCGAAAGGACCCTAGGATTTGTGGTATCAAGGAGAGTGATCATTACTGGCTGGCAACCTTTCTCGATCCACGCTACAAGGGTAAAGAAGCAGAACTCATCCTGCCTTCGCAGAGGTTGCAGAGAAGGAAACATCTTCAGGAGGCCTTGAAGAAAAGTTTGTGTAACACCTTTCCAGACCCTGGGAGGTTACCATTTCCTGGTGCTGGACAACATGTTGCTGAGGCTTCATTTAGTTAGAGGAAGTGAGGTGAAGAATGTAGCCAGCCGACCAATGTCTTTAAACAATTTTTCAGTCCTCAACACCAAGGGCTGATAGGTTTAAGCAACCATCACCAGCATCTGCATTATATGTGTAGGAATATGTAGGGGCAAGGGCAGACTTGGAGACCTTTCCAAGAGAGAATCCACTGGGTTACTGGGTCTTGAGGATGAACCTGTCAGGGTTCTGCAGCTAGGCAGACCAGATATGGTTGCTACACCTGAAAACTGAGCCAAAACCACAGAATATCTGAAAAGGTGAGATTTATTAACAGTGCACAGCAATAAACAAACACAGCAAACAGTGAACATAAACAAACCCCAGCAAACAAGAACCAACACCCCCCTGACAAAAACACTAACACCTACACTGCAGATTAATGCTAAATCTGTACAAAGGTAGGGACAAGGGTACAGGGTATACAGGGAATTAAATGGGATACAAGGCAGGGAGCCAGCAAAAGGCAGAGGAGGACAGGAGCAAGGCAGAGAGGTACAGGCTGAAGCAGGATCTCTGGCAGCAATAAGGCGAACTGAAGCATGGGGTGTAGAGGGAAGAGGAAAGTGTGGCTGACTCCCACATCCTGCTGGCTCTTGGGAGACACCTGCTGGTGGACACTGGAGCTGCAGCAGACAGCCCAGAGCAGTACAGTGCCCCCCAGCAGGTGAGCTCCATCCTAACAGAACCACTGGCCAGAACTTGCTCAATATGCAATCAAGCTACTGGCCTGTCCTACATCCAGCGTGCTTTCTGACGGAACATTCAGTGCTGCTGGAGGCTTTGTAATGGATCAAAGAGTGCGCCTGTCCACAGACTCTGTTAAAAGGTTCACATTTATAAAATGAATCAGTCCTGGATCAGGAGCTGTCAAGCCCCTGATGCAGATGTAACTAATTGAATTTGATAGGGATCTGTGATCCCTTGAAGACTACCTATGCTGCCTAACTGCCTATCTTATTCCTGAATCTTGATGATTCTAGCTTCCAGCAATATTTTTGGTTTAGGGCACCACCAACACCCAAGTCCCCATTGTTATGCACCTGTTTGACAAGGGCATGTCAATTCAATTTTTTAAATAATTTTTAACGAACAGTGTTCAGGCACCACCAACACCCAAGGCCCAATATTCTTACACCTGTTTGACTGGGGCATGTAATTACAATTTTTAAAATAATTGTTTACAGCAAAACCAAATCCTGCACCCAAAAAGAGTAACTGTGAGGGGTTACAGTGTTCAGGCACAGCCAACACCCAAAGCCCAATTTTTCTGCACCTGGTGACAGGGGCATGTAATTACAATTTTTTTAAATAATTTTTAACAGCAGGGCCTATACCTGCGCCCAACAAGAGTAACTGTGAGGGGTTACAGTGCTCAGGCACCACCAAAACACAAGGCCCAATTTTTCTGTGCCTGTTTGACTTGGGCATGTAATTATAATTTTTAAAATAATTTTTAACAGCAGGGCCCATTTCTGAACACAACAAGAGTAACTGTTAGGTGTTACAGTGTTCAGGCACCACCAACACCCAAGGCCCAATTTTCTTGCACCTGTTTGACAGGGGCATGTAATTACAATTTCTAAAATAATGTTTAACAGCAGGGTCCATTCCTGCGCCCAAAAAGAGTAACTGTGAGGGGTTACAGTGTTCATGCACCACCAACACCCAATCCCCAATTTTTCTGAACCTGTTTGACTGGGGCATGTACAATTTTATATAGTACAGTCCCCGTAGTATATATAATACAGTTCAGAGTATATAGTGCAGTCCGCATCGTATATACAGCATCTCACAAAAGTGAGTACACCCCTCACATTTTTGTAAATATTTCATTATATCTTTTCATGTTACAACACTGAAGAAATTACACTTTGCTACAATGTAAAGTAGTGAGTGTACAGCTTGCATAACAATGGAAATTTGCTGCCCCCTCAAAATAACTCAACACACAGCCATTAATGTCTAAACCGCTGGCAACAAAAGTGAGTACACCCCTAAGTGAAAATGTCCAATTTGGCCCAATTAGCCATTTTCCCTCCCCAGAGTCATGTGACTCGCTAGTGTTACAAGGTCTCAAGTGTGAATGGGGAACAGGTGTGTTCAATTTGGCGTTCTCGTTCTCACTCTCTCATACTGGTCACTGGAAGTTCAACATGGCACTTCATGGCAAAGAACTCTCTGAGGATCCTAAAAAAATAATTTTTGCTCTATATAAAGATGGCCTAGGCTATAAGAAGATAGGCAAGACCCTGAAACTGAGCTGCAGCAGGGTGGCCAAGACTATACAGCAGTTTAACAGGACAGGTTCCACTCAGAACAGGCCTCGTCATGGTCAACCAAAGTCGTTGAGTGCATATGCTCAGCATCATATCCAGAGGTTGTCTTTGGGAAATAGGCATATGAGTGCTGCCAGCATTGCTGCAGAGGTTAAAGGGGTGGGTGGTCAGCCTGTCAGTGCTCAGACCATACATTGCACACTGCATCAAATTAGTCTGCATGGCTGTCTTCTCAGAAGGAAGCCTTTTCTAAAGATGTTTGCTGAAGACAAGCAGACTAAGGACATGGATTACTGGAACCATGTCCTTTGTTCTGATGAGACCAAGATAAACGTATATGGTTCAGATGGTGTCAAGCGTGCGTGGCAGCAACCAGGTGAGGAGTACAATGACAAGTGTTTCTTGCCTATAGTCAAGCATGATGGTGGGAGTGTCATGGTCTGGGGCTGCAAGAGTGCTGCTGGCATCGGGGAGCTACAGTTCATTGAGGGAACCATGAATGCCAACATGTACTGTGACATACTGAAGCAGAGCATGATCCCCTCCCTTCAGAGACTGGGCCACAGGGCAGTATTCCAACATGATAACGACCCCAAACACACCTCCAAGATGACCACTCCCTTGCTAAATAAGCTGCGGATAAAAGTAATGGACTGGCCAAGCATGTTTTCAGACCTAAACCCTATTGAGCATCTGTGAGGCATCCTCAAATGGAAGGTGGAGGAGTGCAAGGTCTCTAACAACCACCAGCTCCATGATGTCATCATGGAGGAGTGGAAGAGGACTCCAGTGGAAACCTGTGAAGCTCTGGTGAACATCATGTCCAAGAGGGTTAAGGCAGTGGTAGAAAATAATGGTGGCGACACAAAATATTGACACATTGGGCCCAATTTGAACATTTTCACTTAGTGGTGGTCCCCAAAGCACCTTGTCCCCATGATGATGGGGACAAGGGCCTCTTTCCGACAAACCTGGCTGGTGGTTATAGGGGTCTGTGGATGGGGGGGGGCTTACCAGACTCTGGAAGCCCCCTTTAACAAGGGGCACTCAGATCCCGACCCCCCGATGTGAATGAGTATCAAGAGCCAGTTTTTGACACATTCTTTATTTAAAAAAATAGCTCTGTCTTCTCCTCGATTCGTCTTCTCCCGGGACTGTCTTCTCCCGGAATGACTCTCCTAGTGCTGTCTTTTTCCTGAGCCGCCTTCTCCCACGCCGCTGTCTTCTTCCTCACTGCCACTGTTTTCTTCATCGCCGCCGGTTACCCGCTGAAAACAAAAAAGACGCTCTTTTCCTGATGCTGTCATCCTCCATTGTGATGTCCACAGCTGTCTGACATCTCTTATGTAGCCTAGTGATGTCACAAGGGGAGGGCTTTCCAGGTGACATCATTGGATGGCCATTCCCCGTGGCTACATAAGAGCTGTCAGAAAGTAGGGGCATCACAATGAGGGAAGACAGCATCAAAAGAGAATGTTTTTTTTGTTTTCAGTGGGTAACTGGCGAAGGGGAAGAAGACTGCGGCGCGGGAGAAGACAGTGGCGCGGGAGAAGACAGCGGCATGGGAGAAGCCAACGGCATGGGAGAGGACAGCTTGGGGAGAAAATGGCACCAGGAGAGACAGAACCAGGAGAGACAGCACCAGAAGAAGATGACTCGTGAAGACAGAGCCATTTTTTAACCACTTGCCGACCGCCGATCGGCATCTGACGGCGACAAAGTGGTTCGTTATCGCAAAACGCCGTCATACGACGGCGGCTGCGATAACGCGCACTGTGAGCGGCCGTTAGCTTCGGCGGCGTGGGCGAGGGACCGGGAGGGGCTTGTGTCACTCGCGCGCCCGCGCGGAGGCCGCCGCGCGCGCGCGAGTGTCACGCGCAATAGCGTCGGCGGCAGCATACTGCCGCAAAACGCTATTGCTTGGTGAAACAGCGGCAGTCTACGGCTAGCCGCCAGCCGTTCACCAATTTTTTACCGAGACAGAAGTGCTCAGTAGAAGAAGACCACGACAGAGAGGACCAAGACAGAGAGGACCACGGTAAAAGAGGGGTTCGACAGGAGAGGG
>BLSH010045404.1:0-12081 GCA_018402905.1 Glandirana rugosa | reverse complement strand
CCAGTGGCATGTGACTCGTTAGTGTTACAATGTCTAAGGTGTGAATGGGGAGCAGGTGTGTTCAATTTGGTGTTATCATTCTCACTCTCTCATACTGGTCACTGGAAGTTCAACATGGCACCCCATGGCAAAGAACTCACTGAGGATCTGAAAAAAATAATTGTAGCTCTACATAAAAAAGGACTAGGCTATAAGAAGATTGACAAGACTCTTAAACTGAGCTGCAACACGGTGGCCAAGATCATACAGCGGTTTAACAGGACAGGTTCTACTCAGGCCTCACCATGGTCGACCAAAGAAGTTGAGTGCAAGTGCTAAGCATCATATCCAGAGGTTGTCTTTGGGAAATAGACGTATGAGTGCTGCCAGCATTGCTGCAGAGGTTGAAGGGGTGGGGGGGGGGTCAGCCTGTCAGTGCTCAGACCATACGCTGCCAACTGAGGGTATTAACACAGTTTCAAGAAGGGCACCCACGATCGGAAGATATTTGTCACCTAGCCTATTTGTCAGCCAACATCCTAGTGCACATTGGCTGCAATTTAGAGGCACATTTAAATGTGGGATGAATGGGTGTACGTACTGTCAATACATCCAAAAAGGAGACAAAGTGGTCTCCACCTCCACCAACAAGTCCTACAATATTGCAACCTTCATCAATTGCAATACTAGATACATTATTTATGTCATTACATGCACCATTTGTAAATTGCAGTATGTAGGATGTACCACACGGAGATTAAAAGACAGACTGTATGATCATTTGTGGGATATTGATAAAAACCATGGCACCAACATAGCTAGACAATGAAATATAAACTACAACAGGGACACATCCAGCCTAGTCATTCGGGATATAGAGAATATCATCACACCCACAAGAGGAGGAGATAAATTTAGACTTCTTTGTAAAAAAGAGGTGTATTGGATTTTCCATTTGAATTCCAGGAAGCCCCATGGAATGAATTTGGAATGGGATGTGTCCTATTTTTACGATTAGGGGATTATACACCCGCATAAGATGTTCCTCCCGTTTCTGATTCCGTGAAGTTACACATTCCCATCCACTGTGCTTTCCCAAAGCCAAATCCAACATATGGACATGTTGTCCAATCCTGGAACCCATAAATAGTGTAGTTTATGTCTTTCACAAGCCGTCGATGAGCTCTATATGCTCACACACATCCCTCTATAAATTCATAGTCTAATTACAATTATTCCACTTTTTATGTTGACCTATTGAATGATGTGAGCCTTTTTTTGGGTTGGGTGTGGAAATTGGTGTGGACACTGCTATCTAATTGTCACATAGTATTTATGAGTTTATCTGCTTTTATATACTTCTCTGAGAAATATCATTTTTAAAATAATTACGCCATCTTTTATGGTGGATCTTGGAAATATGTCAACGTTTTGGGTTGCTGAAATTAGTATAGACATCGTCATCTATTATCATTGCTATGTTTATATCTTCAGCTTTGCACATCTCTTACATTCACACACGATTTATATCTTGTGTGTATGGAGGATGATGTGTAACTATGTCCATCCCACCAACTCTAAGCCGTATTAAAAAAGGAGGTAAGCAGGATAGACTTCCTGCTTAAACAGATTGGTCATAAACTCAAAAGAATTTAGGGATAACCCTGCAGCATCAATTGGATTTGTAAAAGACAATATTTATTTAAACACAAAATTGGTCAAGTGCATGGAATAAATATAACAACAACACATCTGAAATGAGCACCCCAGGGTGACATGCATATAAGACCCTAAACATAGAATAATATATATGATATGCTCTGATTGATGCAAAGAGCACAGGTAATCCTTTATGGCTGTCACTCAGTGAAGTGTGATCAGCTGTGTAAGGAACTTCTGTGTATATGCTGAATCAAAGAGCAACAGTGTAGTAATGTGATAAACTGTAACAATCAAGCAGATCTAATATGAACTATAAGTGAAAGAAAACCAGGAATATAAGCTTATGGCAGCAGTCCAAAAAACAGAGTCTGATACAATTGCTGAATGTTAAGTATCTGGGGCTGTGGGATCTATGGATGAGCTCTCAGTCTTGTAGTATTATTTAGTTCGCCGTCTGTCTTGAAAAACCGTGTAAGTGTAGTGAGGATCCAGATCAATGTGAGTGCAAAATCAAGGCTGGAATTAGTGCATCGGTATTCAGAATATTGTGGGAAGTGGATAGAATGAAAAAGGATCGTGGAGGGCAAGATAGGAGCGGGATGGGTCTCCTGAGAGGTCCAAGGGGAGATGTCCCAGCGATCCGAAATCTTCTACGGTGCTTCTTCCTATGGTTCCTCGGGTATTGTGTGGGGTTTGTGGAGTGGTGTCCGAAGAGCAAGACGCAGCGGGACATATCTCAAGAAGAGTCCAGAGATGTCAGTGGGTCGGGGTCTTCAGACATACCTTCTCCTATCGCTCTTCAGGTCCCGTGCAGGGCTCAATTATCAGCATGTAAAGAGACATCCAAGGAGTAGGATGGGGCGGGATGGATCTCTCGCCTTCCAGTATGCTTCCTTCTTGGATTCCACAATACCGTTCTGCTATGTACCGAATGTTCACACTGAATAGACAGCAGCTTGATAGGTGGAGCGTCTGGGGCTTCTCTCATACGGTCCGACGGTTCCCAAAGGGCTGTCAGCTAATTAGTTGAACAGCTGAACAGGGCGAGATCACTGGTTTAGCGCGGCCAAAGCAATCATAAGGAATCCCGGGTTGAGGTTGTAACAGCCAGCTTGATGAAGGGGTCTATGAATAGCACGACCTCATGGGGTGCAGGGGGACAGACAGGGGGGGCAGAAACGGACGCGTTTCATCCGCGTTGATGCAGATTTCATCAGGGTGAGGTGCTGCAGGTACTGTTTCTTCTTTTATAGGTTAGATCTCCAGTAATTGATACCTGCAGATTAAGTGCCGCCCAAGTTGTTGGGAAGTTAACCCTATAAGGATGGGATTAGTGCAGTGTTTGTCGTAACTATAGAGGCACATCACAGTGGATATGTATAAAACCTCTCTAAATTATATATCAAACAAACAGTATCACGTTATCCATCCAACTAGTTAAAATTACTTTGTAGATCAGTACTCTATTCAGGACTAGTGGTTTTCATGGCGGCAAATATAATTAAACATTGTAATTAGCCAGGTCGCACAGCATATCCATATATTTAATTTTTCCTTTAAGTTTCAAAGGTGGCTTGACTAGATTAGACGAAGGTAGTAGTTAAACTATTCATATATAAAATATATATATATGTAGGGCGAAAAAATGCCCGACCTAAAATATATTGGATATAGGTCAAGGTAGTTATTAGAGGTATTTAGACTTAGGAGGAAGGGGAGAGAATGCGTCTGCGGGGTCACCTTTCAGAGGTGAAGCTCCTCAATTACCATATTAAAAGGGATATAGCTATGATCTATGAAGAAACATAAAATGAAAATTAATCTAAATAGGAGATCTCGGTTCTCGTAGGGCAATAGTTACTGATTCATAGGATTTTATGTAAAGCTGGGTGATGTTGCTTCTAAAAGAGTTATGGGGAAGTTGGTATTATTTTATTTTATTTTATTGTATTTTACTAGGGCTCTAGAAAAACTTGTAAGTTGCATTCGGTATTTAACCCCTTGGGGGCAAGGCTATCTAATTTAAATATCCATCGCTTCTCAGCTTGTAGTAGAATTTTGTCAAAGTCGCCTCTTCGCTTGGATATCTTCAGGGCATAAAAGCCTTTTAATTTGAGTCCAGAAGTTTGACCTTGGTGGTGATCCCTAAAGTGTTGTGCTATAGGTGACTCATCAGTTGGATCTTTTATTGAGGATATGTGTTCTCCTATTCGGGTTTTAGGGTCCGTTTGGTTTTCCCTATATATATTTTTCTGCAAGGGCAGGAGATGATGTATAGAACTTTCTCTGTAGTGCAGTTAATAAATTGATTTATCTTATATATATTTTTTCCCTGACTGTCACTGAATTGGTTGGTTTTTTCCACAAAGCGACACATGTGGCATCTGCCACATTGTAACATTCCTTTTATTGGTGGTAAGTCGGTAAGCCAATTTCTTTTAGTTGGTTTAACCAGTTCTGCTCTTACGAGTTCATCGCTTAGCTTCACCTCTGAAAGGTGACCCCGTAGACGCATTCTCTCCCCTTCCTCCTAAGTCTAAATACCTCTAATAACTACCTTGACCTATATCCAATATATTTTAGGTCGGGCATTTTTTTGCCCTACATTTATATATTTTTTATATATGAATAGTTTAACTACTACCTTCGTCTAATCTAGTCAAGCCACCTTTGAAACTTAAAGGAAAAATTAAATATATGGATATGCTGTGCGACCTGGCTAATTACATTGTTCAATTATCTTTGCCGCCATGAAAACCACTAGTCCTGAATAGAGTACTGATCTACAAAGTAGTTTCAACTAGTTGGATGGATAACGTGTCACTGTTTGTTTGATATATAATTTAGAGAGGTTTTATACATATCCACTGTGATTTGCCTCTATAGTTACGACAAACACTGCACTAATCCCATCCTTATAGGGTTAACTTCCCAACAACTTGGGCGGCACTTAATCTGCAAGTATCAATTACTGGAGATCTAACCTATAAAAGAAGAAACCGTACCTGCAGCACCTCACCCTGATGAAATCCGCATCAACACGGATGAAACACGTTGGTTTCTGTCCCCCCCTTTCTGTCCCCCTGCACCCCATGAGGTTGTGCTATTCATAGACCCCTTCATCAAGCTGGCTGTTACAACCTCAACCCGGGATTCCTTATGATTGCTTTGGCCACGCTAAACCAGTGATCTCGCCCTGTTCAGCTGTTCAACTAATTAGCTGACAGCCCTGTAGGAACCGTCGGACCATATGAGAGAAGCCCCAGACGCTCTACCTATCAAGCTGCTGTCCATTCAGTGTGAACATTCGGCACATAGCAGAACGGTATTGTGGAATCCAAGAAGGAAGCATACTGGAAGGCGAGAGATCCATCCCGCCCCATCCTACTCCTCGGATGTCTCTTTACATGCTGATAATTGAGCCCTGTACGGGACCTGAAGAGCGATAGGAGAAGGTATGTCTGAAGACCCCGACCCGCTGACATCTCTGGACTCTTCTTGAGATTTGTCCCGCTGCGTCTTGCTCTTCGGACATCACTCCACAAACCCCGCACAATACCAGAGGAACCATAGGAAGAAGCACCGTAGAAGATTTCGGATTGCTGGGACATCTCCCCTTGGACCTCTCAGGAGACCCATCCCGCTCCTATCTTGCCCTCCACGATCCTTTTTCATTCTATCCACTTCCCACAATATTCTGAATACCGATGCACTAATTCCAGCCTTGATTTTGCACTCACATTGATCTGGATCCTCACTACACTTACACGGTTTTTCAAGACAGATGGCGAACCAAATAATACTACAAGACTGAGAGCTCATCCATAGATCCCACAGCCCCAGATACTTAACATTCAGCAATTGTATCAGACTCTGTTTTTTGGACTGCCGCCATAAGCTTATATCCCTGGTTTTCTTTCACTTATAGTTCATATTAGACCGGCTTGATTGTTACAGTTTATCACATTTCTACACTGTTGCTCTTTGATTCAGCATATACACAGAAGTTCCTTACACAGCTGATCACACTTCACTGAGTGACAGCCATAAAGGATTACCTGTGCTCTTTGCATCAATCAGAGCATATCATATATATTATTCTATGTTTAGGGTCTTATATGCATGTCACCCTGGGGTGCTCATTTCAGATGTGTTGTTGGTATGTTTATTCCATGCACTTGAGCAATTTTGTGTTTAAATAAATATTGTTTTTTACAAATCCAATTGATGCCGCAGGGTTATCCCTAAATTCTTTTGAGTTTATGACCAATCTGTTTAAGCAGGAAGTCTATCCTGCTTACCTCCTTTTTGAATATTGTTCCTTGGTCACAGGGGAACCCCACTTTTATCTGGGTGTGTCGGCCAATATTGGCAGACCTCAACCAAACCACAGGTTTAGAGGTCCATGTCCCTTTCCTGCGTTCCCCTTTCCCTTATTTTGAATTTCTAAACCGTATTACCCTCACTTCAGGTCCGGGTCTTGCCTCACTGAGGATTTCTCCAGTTCCGTTGTGTCAGTACACCTAATTCTTTACCTTCCAGCCCTCGTCTTCATCATCCATATTTCCATACATAAGCTTGGGCTCGGATGTTCCTGTTCATATCAATGGGAGATATATGTACATACACATACTTTTTACAACCTACCACTGACTGGGATCTTCGATCCATGTCCAGTGGTGTAATATAATACTTTTAACTATGTTTACATAGAAAAACAAAAACATCTTTTGCATGGATTTGTTTCTATTCAACGACAATTACCTCTTATTTTGTACCAGCATGGATACTGCTGTACGATTGCTACACTTTACACCAATGATTTTTAGGTGTGTAGCCTCTTGCAGTATACGATGCACAATGGTACTCATGTCTATGTCTATGTCCCAAATGAGCTCTAAAAAAATTCTAAATGTAACCCAACTTCAGGCCCCTCAGTGAGTATTTATGTTCCCACGTATTATGCAAATTAAATAAATCATATACATATACTCAATATCTTGATTTCCAGGGTTTGGCTTACCTCTTTCTTTATTCAGGCATCTGCATAGCCATGAAAATTTGATACATTTATTTTATAGATTTGTGCCTTTACTTATGGTTTCTACTAAGCTTGAATATTCTGTCAAGATTATAGGTGTGTTATTGTTTCCTTCTTAGGATCTTTTCCGCACATAATCTGAATATTTTCCTTTTGTTCTTAATATGTACATTGTCGCTTTTTAAACAGAATAGGGATTACCATGTGACGTAAAAGCTAGAAATCGATCCTCTATACGACACATCTTTATTTATTATTTGTATTTATTTATTTTTTCATGTTTATTATACACCATTTATGCCTTTGAGATATTGATCTGTCCTAACCTCAATCCTATGACATATGGTGTAGTTGGATCAGTGTACATGTTATGTGTGCATGGGGTTCGATTTTACACACAATGCACCGTGCTATTAGCGTGCATTTTTGCACATGCACATATTTATGCTTTTGAACCAATGCAAAACCATGGATCGATGTCTATCACACACCATTTGGATTTCTGAAATATCGATCTGTCCTGATCTCAATCCTATGAGGTATGGTATAGTCAGGATCAACGGGTGTATTAGACATGCATGTGATTAGATTCTATACACTGTGTACCATCCTATTAACGTATATATACACACATGCACATGTCTATACTTGTTATTATGTATCTTTTTTGCTCTGTAATCACTTATGTGAGATGTATACATTTGTTTCTATTCATGATTTTTAATCTTGATGTTTTAACCGCATGCTGCTTGTTGGGAGGTGCCCAACTCTACTGTGTCCAATTAATTAATTAACTAAATCTGATCTAGCAGTTGTAACAATCAAAAGATCCCTTAATAAGTAGCATCTTGGTTACATAACACATATCTGGCTATGACTAAGCGCCCTTGTGGGACGTGAAACGCACCACCCCCGTGTTCCCATTGAAGCATATTGTGCCTTTGACTGTATGGATTTTAATAATCTTTAACCTCCTCGCGCCGCCGCTATAGCCGAATGACGGCTACAGCGCGGCTCTAAAATGCCGGGAGGACGTCTATTGACGTCCTCCCATTTGGCTCGTGCTGCGCGCGCTCCCGCGGGTGCGAGCGGCGCGTGCACGTGCCGCTGCACGCTGCGGGAGCGTGCCCGCGGGTCGGGCGGACCCGATGTCCACCGGAGACCCGCGATCTCCTTACAGAGAGGAGGAACGGGGAACCGCCGAAGTAAACACAGCGGTTCCCCGTTCTGTGAAGAGGGGCATGCCAGATCTACTGATCCCTGTCACTGGGATCAGTTAGATCTGTCATGCCCCTGTCAACCCCACCCCCCCACAGTTAGAACACACCCAGGGAACATTTGTTAACCCCTTCACTGCCCCCTGCAGGTTAACCCCTTCAATGCCAATGACATTTATACAGTAATCAGTGGATATTTAAATTTCTGATCGCTGTATAAATGTCATTGGTCCCAAAAAAGTGTCAAAAACGTCCGACATGTCCGCCCCGATATCGCAGTGCCGATAAAAATCGCAGATCGCCGCCATTACCAGTAAAAAAATAAAAAATAATAAAAACGCCATAAATCAATGTCCATAGTTGTAGGCGCTATAACTTTTGCGCAACCCAATCAATAAACGCCGATTGCAATTTTTTTAACCAAAAATATGTATAAGAATATATATCGGCCAAAACTGATGAATACATTTGTTTTTTTATATTTTATTTTTGGATATATATTATAGCAAAAAGTAAAAAATATTGTTTTTTTTTCAAAATTGTTGCTCTTTTTTTGTTTATAGCGGCGATTAGAACTGACGCAGAGGCGATCAAATACCACCAAAAGAAAGCTCTATTTGTGGGAAAAAAAGGACGCCAATTTTGTTTGGGTACAACGCCGCACGACCACGCAATTGTCATTCAAAGAGCGACAGCGCTGAAAACTGAAAATTTGGTCCGGGCAGGAGGGGGGTTTAAGTGCCCAGTAAGGAAGTGGTTAATAAAGACTCATTTGTTTGGAGTGCGGCCATCCATTGATCTTTTTTCCACTTGTCTATGCAGCAGAGCCTGCACCCATTGATGGACTCACGCACAGGCTGGAAGGGATGAGTAGCTTGGAGTGGGTGTTGTTCTCTATACTTGAAGGGGTGAGGGGTCAGCCTGTCAGTGCTCAGTGCTGTCATTCCAGAAGAAAGCCTCTTCTAAAGATGATGCACAAGAAAGCCTGCAAACAGTATTCTGAAGATAAACAGACTAAAGACATGGATAGCTGGAACCATGTCCTGAGACCTGATGAGACCAAGTTCACATGGTGTCAAGCATGTGGTGGCAACCAGGTGAGGAGTACAAAGACAAGTGTGTCTTGCCTAAAGTCAAGCATGGTGATGGGAGTGTCATGGTCTGGGGCTGCATGAATGCTGCCAGCACTGTAGAGCTACAGTTCATTGAGGGAACCATGAATGCCAACATGTACTGTGACTTACTGAAGCAGAGCATGATCCCGTCCCTTTGGAGACTGGGCCTCAGGGCAGTATTCCAACATGATAACGACACCAAGTTCACCTCCAAGGCGACCACTGGTTTGCTAAAAAAGCTTAGGGTAAAGGTGATGGACTGACCAAGCATGTCTCCAGACCTAAACCCTATTGAGCATCTGTGGGGCCTCCTCAAATGTAGGTGGAGGAGCGCAATGTCTCTAACATCTACCAGCTCCGTGATGTCATCATGGAGGAGTGGAAGAGGACTCCAATGGCAACCTGCGAAGCTCTGGCGAACTCCATGCTCAAGAGGGTTAAGGCAGTGCTGCAAAATAATGGTGGCCGCACAAAATATTGACACTTTGTGCCCAATTTGGACATTTTCACTTAGGGCTGTACTCACTTTTGTTGCCAGCGGTTTAGACATTAACCACTTCCGGACCACCCGGAAGTCCTTTGAAGTGGAGTACCATTGTTATGGTAACAGATAGCTAGCATAGCCCGGTATTGATTTTTCAGCAGCCATTTCTGTTTCCGATAAAAGTGGCCTCTGCTGCGGATTTGCCGCAGGATCACTTTTATCGGGGGTGGGAGAGGGGCCCTCCCTCCTGCCATGCTTTGGTCATCTCTGCTGCTTACCTGACCCACCGATTCAGCTGCTGCAATGCCTGTAAGCCGAGTGAGCGGAAGATGCTGCCCACTGGGCTCCATAGCATTGCAGGGCGGAAGTGACATCAAACATAACTTCCGCCCATAGCTCTTAAAGGAGACATTTTTTTAAATGTCATTTTATTTTTAATTTTTTTTTTATCACATTTTAGTGTAAATATGAGATTTGAAGTCTTTTTGACCCCAGATCCCATATTTAAGAGGTCCTGCCATGTTTTTTTATATTAAAAGGAATGCTTACATTCCTTGTAATAGGAATAAAAGTGATCTTTTTTTTTTTTTTAGGACAGTGTAAAAATAAAAAATAAAAGTAAAGTGAAAAAAAACAATTAAAGTGCCGCATCCTGCCGAGCTCGCTTGCAGAAGCGAACGCATGCGTAAGTCCCGCCTGCGTATGAAAAAAGTGTTTGCTGATCTGTTACAGGCCTATATGCACGGTGCAACGGTCGTATGACCGCTTGTTGTACGATCATCTGACCGTTAGTACGCGCGATCGTGCAAAAGAAGAGCGGTCGTGCAACAGAAGTTGGATGAGCAGACTAGAAAACTTACACGGGCGTAATAGCAAAACGTTGGGACTGACGTCAGGCAAAAATTGGAGTTTTCGTCTGCGTTTTGTATCTGCGTTAATGAGCGTTAGTGAGCGTCAGTTAGCGTCAATAGGCGTTTTTTTAAAAAAAAACATTCCTCTGCTATTTTTTAGCCTGAAAACGCCAGTGCTAAAAACTCTGGTTAACATCGCTACTGCGTCAATGCACATTAATGAGTGTTTTGCCAGCTCAGCGTCAAAAACGCCAAAACGCTACAGCCTCGGAATGTGCGGGTCCATGTTCGATTTACAGCTTAATAGTGCCAACGCCATCTACAGCTTAAAAAGTCTGTGTTTTTATGGGGCCATTGAATAACATGAAGAGCTGCAAAAAAGGTCTGAGAAGCAGACATGTGCCAAGTGACTAAGCCAGGAGGCAGATGTATTCTGATTGTGCAAGTCACAGTAATGGTGGAACCAACCGCTTGAGCTACTGATGTGTTTTGTGAATGTTTCCATATTTTTAAATAAAAGTGTGCTACCATGCCTTTAAAAACACAGTTTTGGACTGGCCCACTCATTGAAAACGTACCTACCTCTTGAGCGTGATAAACCCCAATCTTACAATGCACAGAAGTTTTTCGCCTACTGCTTGGAACACACATATCCATACCATATATATATATATATACACACACATATACCGTATATATATTCTTCAATGAATACAATAAGCTATTCTGTACTATCTCACACACAAGTTTGCAGCAGAATTGTAGTGGGAGCACTTAGAGAAGGGAGACTATAGCCTCGTACACACGGGACGACGATCATATACAACAGGTCGTATGAACGACCGTTGTATGCGAAATCATTCATTCATATGCGCGATTAGAACAGCTGACATACGATGGTCATACAAGGGCAGTTGTATGAGCAAACTAGAAAACTTGGTCGTACAAACAAGCAGTCATACGACCGTTGTATCGTGTGTACAGAGCAGTTGGTACAACAAGTTGTATTGTGCAAAACACACATGCTCCGAAGTCAGGAACAGCCGGATGCTAATTACATGCACCTGAACGTTCTTTCTGTGGTCGTATGATCGTGTAGTGCAGTCAGTACGCAAGTTAAATTATCCAACATACGATTTGAGACAATCGTAAGTACGATCGTTGTCCCGTGTGTACGAGGCTTAAGGGGTAGATTTATTAAAACTGGAGAGTGCAAAATCTGGTGCAGCTGTGCATGGTAGACAATCAGCTTCTAACTTCAGCTTGTTTAATTGAGCTGTGACAAAAAAAATCCTGGAAGCTTATTGATTTTTGTGTGGAGCTGCAGCAGATTTTGCACTCTCCGGTTTCAGTAAATCAGCTCCTACATCTTTATAGTATGTCTATTTGGATTTGTTTATTATATGAAGACAACATCTTGGGATATATCACTTTATGCAATATGTGGGTCAACAGGAGGCATACATATCTAAAGTAAACTAAATAAGTACTGCGCTCATCTAGCAGTTCTCACACATACAGAGGTATCCCTCCCTTATGATGGGTGTATTTTTACAAGAAACAACACCTACTGCATATATAAATCATAGAGCTTACAACATCTTCATATACTCTAATAAACCACAGGGGTTTATTTACTATACCGCTCAGGCGCACATTTGCGCAACTGTGCGCTATTTAACGGCAGATATGCGCAAATAGCGGTAAATAGCGCACATATGGAATTCACTAT